>BQNB010021851.1:23688-63721 GCA_026074375.1 Tanacetum coccineum | reverse complement strand
CGACCCGAGAAAAAAATACTTCCCGGATAAAAATATACAAATTGTGTTTTATTTTGTGAGATTTCTACCTTATATTTCTCTTGTTTGAGAAGTATTTTGGCAAAGAATTCTTACGAGATTAATACTATAAGTATATTAAATTTGTTTGTTTCTACACGAACCAAGGACTCCGAGGAGCATGCTGACTACCCTGCCGACGGAAGAGATGGAAATGATGAGCCCTCCGGCGATGACAGTGATGATGATACTGATGATGATGATGAGGATCCTTTCGAGGACGAGGAGGAGGAGCACCTAGCTCCGGCCGACTCTCCTGCTATACCTGTTGTTGACCCTGTTCCTTCAGCTGGGGATACAGAGGCATTCGAGACTGATGAGTCTGCACCCACACCTAGACCACCTCAGATTAGGATCCCCTTTGCCTAGAAACGTCTCCGTAGGGCACGGAAGACTGTCAGACCTGATCCACCGATGTCAGCATCCATGGAGGCACGCATTGCTGAGCATGCTGCCGCACCTACACTACCACTACTTGTTGCATCTTCACCATTACCCCTACCATCACCACTCACTACTAGCCCTACTAATGCAGGGGCACCATTAGGCTATAGGGCAGCCGAGATCCAGATGAGAGCTGCAGTTGCATCACCACCCTCATTACTTCCATCTACTTCCCCCAAGACTGATGTTCCCGAGGCTGAGATGCCGCCTTGGAAGAGAGCTTGTCTTACTACTCCCGCTCCCGGATACGAGATCGGGGAGAGTTCAGCAGCTGGTGCCGCGAGACAGCCAAGGCCTACTCCAGAGGTTGACACTTGGGATGAGATTGTTGAGGCCATGATGGAGATAGCACCGACCACCTTGGAGGGGGTCGACCAGAGAGTGACAGAGCTTGATACTACTGTTAGGCAGAGGACTGAGGAGTTTCAGGTACGATTTGAGGAGGCATATGATGACCGAGCGTATCTGAACGCTCGAGTCAACACACTGTTCAGAGATAGGCCATACCACCGCCACACAACTTTGGCTTTGGATAGAGAGGCGGTATATGCTCGCATAGCATGGACTAGTTCTGAGGAGAGGAGTGCAGCCATAGAGGCACATGTTAGGACACTGGAGGCACAGGTTGCCACGTTGATTACTCAGACCACATCACTTCAGACTCGGTTGACTTCAGCGCTTGGACGTATTGCGACACTAGAGGCTAGAGACCCAGAGCCCCAGGATGGACCAGCTGAGGCTGGCAGCAGCTGTTAGTCATGTATCATTTGTAGCTATCCTGTATTTATTTTTTTATTTAGGACCTATTAAGTTTTATGGGTTACTCCCAACTAATAGGCTGTAAGGAATTTTGTTTTATCTTTTTAGCTATCATTGTATGGCGTGTTAAGTATTATGGGTGATCCCAGGCTAAACACGCCCTTTAGGTCCATATTTTACTTTTTGTAATCTCATTGTACTGGATTAGACATGTTGTAATCAGGACCATCATGTATGGATTATCGTTGTTGTTGTTATGACTGTGTGGATTTATTTATGTCATTGTTGATTTCACTTTCAGTTGTATATTTTCTTTGTGGATGGTGATCTCTTTTTATTATATTTTGCACTATGGCACGTTACGTTTATGATTGTGTGAAATTACGGTGTTATATTCCTTGTGATTTGAAGAAAAATGTTACCAACAAGAAGAGCCGCACGAGGACAACACCCGCCACCGCAACCATCCTACCACCACTGTCACTAATGCTCAACTCCAAGCTTTGATTGATCAAGGCGTTGCTGCTGCTTTGGCAGAACGTGATGCAAGCAGAAGTAGGGACGGCGATAACAGCCTGTTCTGGAACCGAGGCGGAAGATGGCAAGTGCCTACTCAACGAGAATGCACTTACACTGACTTCTTGAAGTGCCCCCACCGCCTATAAATTTCAAAGGCACTGAAGGAGTGTTGGCCTGAACCCAAATGAGCAGAAAAAGATGGAATCTGTTTTCCTATCAGCAACTTGTGCTATTAAAAATCAGGGGTTAAGTTTGCATCTTGTACTCTCCAGGAAGTGCCTTGACGTGGTGGAACTCACACGTAAGGGCTGTCGGACAAGATGTTGCATATACAATGCCATGGACGGCTTTGAAAAGAATGATAACAGATAAGTATTGCCCTAGGGGTGAGATCAAAAAGCTGGAATCTGAGTATTGGAACCTAAAGGTAAGAGGTACCGACCTGATGACTTACAACCAACGATTCCAAGAGTTGGCGCTCATGTGTGACAGAATGTTCCCTGAGGAATCAGCTAAAGTGGAAAGGTATGTCGGTGGTCTTCCCGACATGATTCATGGCAGTGTTAAGGCATCCAAGCCTCAGTCAATGCATAGGCATTGAATTGGCTACTGAAATGTATGGACAAAAAGATGATTCATGCAGCTGAACGCAAGCATAGAGAATAAGAGGAAAATTTGAAGAGACTTCAAGGACACCCAAAACAACAGCAACCATTAAAAGAAATTAATGTGGACGGGATTACACTGCTGGGCCTAGAGATAAGTAGCTTATAAAAATAAAGGAGGAAACCAAACCTCTATGTACCAAGTGCAATTATCACCATGATGGGCCATGTACTCAAAAGTGCACTAACTGCAAAAAGACTGGTCACTCGGCCCGTGACTGTAAAGTTCGACCTACTGCAAACAACAACAAACAAAACAACAACAACAATAACCAGAGGACCCAAGGGACAAATCCCCGAGTTATCACTTGCTTTGATGTTGCCCCTTGGAGTGCAAAGGTCACTTCAGGGAGTGATGCCCAAGCTGAAAGAATGGAAAATCAAGGGAATCGGGCTGGAACTGGCAATGCTGTAGCAAGAAGATTCTTATGTTGTGCTCTGTGGAACTAACCCTGAACTCTAATGTTGTACGGGTACGTTCCTCCTAAATAAACCGTTATGCTTTCAATACTATTTGATACTGGTGCCGATAGAAGTTTCATATCTACTGCATTTAGTACTTTGATTGATGTCATCCCAACTACATTAGACCATGGTTATGATGTTTGAGTTAAGCTGACGGGTAGATTAATTTAGGTTATTACACTATACGGGGTTTTGCACTCTATACTTTCTAACATCCACCCATCAACATCGACTTGTGACAGTAGAGATGGGTAGTTTTGACGTCAATATCGGTATGGACTGGTTAGCTAAATATCATGCCGTAATCGTTTGTGATGAGAAGCTTGTTCGTGTTCCCATTTGAGGACCTTCCTTTTGGGAATGAGACCTTAATTGTCCGTGGTGACGGAAGCAGCAACGAGCACGGGTCTCGATTAAACATCATCTTGTGCACCAAAACGCAAAAGTATTTGCTGAAAGGATGTCCCATCTTTTTGGCACATGTTACCACGAAGAAGGCTGAAGACAAGTCGGAGGAGAAGCGACTTGAAGATGTACCTATTGTTCGAGATTTCCCCGAAGTATTTCCCGAGGACTTGCCGGGTATTCCACCAACTCGACAAGTGGAATTTCAAATCGATTTAGTACCTGGTGCTGCACCTGTAGCACGGGTGCCTTATCTATTGGCTCCGTCCAAGATGAAAGAATTGTTGAATCAACTGCATGAACTTTCCGACAAAGGCATTATAAGACCCAGTTCCTCACCTTGGGGAGCTCCGGTCTTGTTTGTCAAGAAGAAGGATGGATCATTCCGGATGTGCATCAACTACCGTGAATTGAATAAGCTAACGGTGAAGAACCGTTATCCGCTACCAAGGATTGATGATTTGTTCGATCAACTTCAAGGGTCGAGTGTCTACTCGAAGATCGACCTGAGATCGGGTTATCATCAACTAAGGGTTCGTGAAGAAGACATCCCAAAGACCGCATTCAGATATCGATATGGACATTATGAATATCAAGTTATGCCATTTGGTTTGACTAACGCAATGGCTGTATTTATGGACCTCATGAATCGGGTATGCAAACCATATCTGAACAAATTCGTGATTGTCTTTATTGATGATATTCTAATCTACTCAAAGAGCAAGCAAGAGCACAAAGAGCATCTCAAGTTAATTTTAGAATTGCTTAAGAAGGAGGAGTTGTATGAAAAATTTTCTAAGTGGTAATTTTGGATTCCAAAAGTATAGTTCCTCGGTCACGTGATTAACAGCCAGGGTATTCACGTGGATCCCTCCAAGATCGAGTCAATTAAAGATTGGGCATCTCCTAAGACACCAACAGAGATCCGTTAATTTTTAGGTCTTGCCGGTTACTATCGAAGATTCATTGAAGGATTTTTGAAGATCGCCAAATCAATGACCAAGCTAACCCAGAAAAAGGTCAAGTTTGATTGGGGTGACAAACAAGAAGCAGCTTTTCAACTATTAAAGGAGAAGTTGTGCAGTGCACCTATCTTGGATTAACTAAAGGAGCCGAGAACTTTATTGTTTATTGCGATGCTTCGCATAAGGGATTAGGTGTTGTGTTAATGCAGAACGAGAAGGTGATTGCTTATGCATCACGTCCATGATCTGGAGTTAGGAGCAGTAGTGTTCGCTTTGAAGATTTGGAAGCACTATCTGTATGGAACGAAGTGTACCGTATTCACTGATCACAAAAGTTTTCAACACATCCTTGATCAGGAGGAATTGAACATGAGGCAATGTTGTTGGTTAGAGTTGCTCAGTGATTAGTGATTATGATTGTGAAATCCGCTATCACCCTGGAAAGGCAAATGTAGTGGCCGATGCATTGAGCAGAAAGGAACGAGTAAAGCCATTACGGGTTCGGGCCTTAGTTATGACTATCGGTTTGGACCTTCCCAAGCGGATTTTGGAGGCTCAGATTGAGGCAAGAAAACCTGAAAACCTAAGTCCGAGATGAGAGGATGTTGATTGTGAATTCGTAGGACCGAACAAGCCCTGAAGGAGAGTTGGAACCAGTGCGGACAGAACCTGTGTTCTAAACAACAGGTTGGGTTGCCGTGCTATGGTGACCTAAGGACTCTGATTATGCACGAGTCTCACAAGTCGAAGATTCTGTTCACGGGTTCGATTAGATGCTACAAGGACATGAAGCAACTATACTGGTGGCCTAACATGAAAGCTGACATTGCCACCTATGTTAGCAAGTGTTTGACGTGTTTAGAGTAAAAGTTCGAACACAAAACCCATCTGGGCTTATTGGTTAAACCAGCGATACCCCAATGGGAAATGGGAAAATATCACGATGGATTTTGTCCACCAAACTCCCTCGAACGCAAAGTGGGAACGACACCATATGGGTATTGTAGACCAACTCCTAAGTATGCACACCTTTTTACCAATGAGGGAAATGACCCTATGTACTAGCTAGTCTAGACTGTACTGAAAGAAGTGGTTCACCAAGACACGGATACCAGCTCGATCATTTGCGATCGTGACCCTCGGTTTACGTCGAATTTCTGGAGGTCATTTCAGAAAGCTATGGGTACTCGGTTGGATATGAGTACGGCATATCATCCGGAGACTGATGGACAAAAGCGAAAGAACAATTAAACTCTCGAAGATATGGTACGCGCTTGGTGTGATAGATTTGGAATGGTGGGAAGGACACCTACGCTGATCGAATTCTCTTCTTTTTTTTTTTTTTTCTTTTTTTCTTTTGGTTACAAAACAATTGCTACCACACTAGTATTTAAAGATGCCACCATTTCGAGGCACTTTATGGCCGAAATTTTCGGTCACCTGTGTGTTAGGCTGAGGTCGGAGATGCTCGGCTCACCGGTCAGAACTTGTTTCTTGATACATCCGAGAAGATTGTCCAAATTAAGCAGAGAATGCATAGTGCTCGTGATGAAAAGAGTTACGCCGATGTGAGGCGTAAGCCTCTAGAGTTTCAAGTTGGTGATCGAGTTATGTTGAAGGTTTCACCTTGGAAAGGGGTCGTACGTTTTGGAAAACGGGGAAAGTTGAACCCGAGGTATATCGGACCTTTCAAGGTGCTAGCCAAAGTGGGAACCGTTGCTTATAGACTCGAACTACCACAAAGTTATGCAGGGTTCATAGCACATGTCAGGTATCCAAATCTAAAGGAGTGTTTTTCTGACGAGCATTGGCAGTTCGTTAGATGTATATACACATTGATGATAAACTCCACTTTGTTGAAGAACCAATGGAAATCTTGGAGCGTGAGATCAAGAAGCTAAGGCGAAGTCGTATTCCCATCATCAAAGTTCGATGGAACTCCAAGAGAGGTCCAGAGTTCACGTGGGAACGCGAAGATCAGTTCCGAGAAAAGTATCCGCACCTCTTCACAAAAACCGCACCCTCGAAGAATGTTGCATCTTGAGCCTTGGGACAAGGCTCTCCTAACGGGTGGAGACTGTAACATTTCTCATTTTCAGGTTATTTACAACTTTAATAAATTCCATTATTTATTTTTAGAGTTTTACGCGTTCGCTTTTAATTATTATCTTATAGTTAAATCGCGTAAACTAAAAATCAACGTTCAATGTAAATGGACATCAAACAAATTAAAGTTTACATCAAGCAAGTGTTATATGATTATTAGGAGTATAATTTATAACTTTTCATAATTTATTTTTGTTGGTTACGTAAAACGCTTACGTTTCGCTATTAAATTACATTCGGTCTTTCCGGATAGCACCCTTTACCATCTCACCCCAAAACCAAATACCACATTCTAATACCAATACTCAAAATTTAATTATTTTGCCTTCTTATATCATCTTAAAACCGGACATAGGCTTTTACACAAGAAATAAATTCAACACTTTCACAAATTTCTTTTTACAACTTGTAAACCTTACACTTATGTACCTTGGACCCTAATTCCTAAAGATTGGCTTGTCAAAAGGGGGTTGTTTTTTTTTGTTTTTAAAAAAAAAACCTCCCCCCTCTTTTGACCGTGGCCTCCTCCTTGGGAGGAGGAGAGCTCTTACAACATGTCCTTAAACCATTTCACTCCCATGGTTTCACTTAGGTTGTTTAAGGTTTTCTCCATACTATAAAAGGAAAGTCTTAGGTCCTAAATTATACCCTTATACTTCCTACAAGCAAAATCAAAGCAAGAACACTCTCTATTTCATCCAAAATCCACGGCACAAAATTGTGCATTAGGGTTTCATTTTAATTTTCCATTCAAGGCAATCCAAGTGTTCAAGTGTTCATTCTAAGGTTACCTAAGGTTACACAAGGTGTTGGCAAGCTTGGATTCAGGTTTAACAAGGTATTATCAAGAAAACTTATTTAGGGTTTTCTTGATTAGGGTTTTGATTTGGAAGGCTTGATTGAGGTTTACATCTTGTGTTAATCATCCTACTTGACTTCTATAAGGTCCATTTAAAGTATTTAATATTCATTCATTCATTTTCTATTGTGTACATGCTTGTTGTATAAGTTAATCACCACCTAGATTCAATTTTAAATTATATAAAGTGTTTGATGATTTCATAAGGACAAAGACTTGGACTTTTAGAGGACTAAATTACATGTAAGTTATACGGTCAACACTTGTGAATTATGGTGCAAGGTTTTAAGTAATAATAAATACAAACTAAACTTTATGAATTGAAATCCTAATTATATCTTTATTACATACTATTGGAAATTTCGAACTATAGACCTCTGTTTTACATATTATAAAATAGTGCTCTTTACAAGGATCGTGAGCATGTAAGGAACTCGAAAAACGAGATTTAACGAAAAGTTATGATTTTAATAGTTATATATAATTAAATTTATAATATCAATTTTATAAAAATGTGATGAACAGTAAGTGTACTGTTCATCGAGGGTAAAAATTTTATAATGTTAATTATTTTGTTAACAATTCTTAATACGACCACGGACATAAAGAACCGAAAACGGAATTATAACGAACAAGTTACGTATTTTACAAGTTATATATAATTAATTCTATAAAAACAATTTTTATAAACTGTTATGAACAGTAAATGCTACTGTTCATCAGTGGTTTAAATTTTATAAATATAATATTTTGATAAATTTTCTTAATACTAATCCAAGGACATAAGGATCTCGATAAACGAAACTATAACGAACGAGTTATGATTTAAACAAGTTACATATAATTAATTTTATAAAAATGGTTTATATAAACTGTGATGAACAGTAAAAGTTACTGTTCATCAGAGGTTTAAACTTTATAAAAATGATGTTTTGATACAATTATTTTAATCGAAAGGACATGGAAATAGAAACGTATAAAACGGAGTCGAAACGATAAAGATATGAAGTTTTAAAACTCGCACGCATTACTTTTATTTTTATACAATCTTTTATAAAACAATTAAATTAATAATGACATATCATTATTAGACCATACATTTTTACAAATGATGCGTTAGTAAATAAAAATAATATTTTCTTTACGAGTACAAGTATATACACTTTCATTTAACAAAGTACGAGTTAATTATTGTTTTAACTTTTAAATAATTAATAAAAACTATTAGGTGGTGGTGTAGCTATACAACATGTGATGTTTTAATTTTATGAAATACATTATACTCATTCAGCCTATACTTAATTAGGTTGCATTCAAATTGCCGAGGCGATTCACTTACTTGATTTAGATAATCAATCATTCACTTACGGTGAGTTCATAGCCCCGCTTTTATACAACTATATTGTTTTACAACTTTGGGGTGAGAAACATGCATTGTTTTACATTTGGACGCAAGTACTCTTTTAAACATATTACGAGTTGGCCTAAGGTGATCAAAACACTATTGTCCACCATCATGATTCTGTCATATGCTAGTTAGCGAGCGAATGTTATGAATAGATATATTGGAATGACATCCCCGTTCGGGTGAGTAGCGCTCATCAGTTTCGACTGTACTGAAACAACGAACGTATACATGTCGGAACAATTTAGAGTTGCGGGTTTGAAACAATCTACATGGGCAATTTAGTGCATTTAATTTGCACTACACTATTTGTCGAGCTTCGGTGTATAGCTTAGTGACAACTAGTAATTACTTCGTAAGAATTGTATGTGTTACTGTCTACATCTGGAAATCTTGTGGTCCTACTTTATACATTACATAAACCTGTGAATTCACCAACTTTATGTTGACGTTTTAAAGCATGTTTTTCTCAGGTCAATAAGGTACAAGAAACAAGGATACATTGGTGGTTACCATTTTGAAGTTATTTCTATAAAGATTTGGGTGCATTACATTTTGGGAATATTGTTATGTCTTAAAATCTTTACTTATCATGATTTGATCAAATTCTAGTTCGGGATATTGTAACAAACTAGTTTACTTAATCCATGTATTGTTTTTAACGACTCATATAGCCGGTCGGTCTTTATTTGTGATATTGATCTATGAAGTAACATCTCGCCAACCCATTTCCGCTCGGACCCATTTTGGGGTGTTACATCTAGGATTGTTAAGTTTTGCTAAAAACCGAAAACTTTTTGAAATACTTTAGCTTATTTATAATGAAGTCTTTTGATTCTATATTAACATTTCTAAACAAGATCATTTTAAAAGCCACTTATTGATCTACGAATGATGGTTCGACTTAGTGTAAACTTGCTAGACTCCATGTTATTTAGTAACGTGTGTGGTGCTTAAATACTAATTACTAGGTAACAAGAGCTCACACAATAGCTAGCGCTATTCGGGTTTTCATTAAAACACTATATATAAGCCCTAGAGGATTATATAAATTATTTTGACAATAATGTAAATGAAAGAAACATAAAAACCTTCCATTACCTTAAGATGGCTTATTTTTGAAAGTATACTTTTATTATTTTTCGACCTTTATAGAAATAATTTATAGCTTATACGACATTTTAAAGTGCTTATTTCATACTTGTTTTTGCTTATTGAAACCTAAAACAACCTAAACAAGTGCTTAATAGACTTATATTATTCGGCTTATGTTTCATAAACTTCACCGAGCCACACATGGGCCATAAGGCCCAATCCGAGGCTTAATAGCTTAATAATAAGCTAAAACGTAAAATGTGCTTATTTAAAACTTAACAATAACTTAACATTGCTTATTCGGGCTTAAAATGAAATGGTTTATACTTATAAACATTACCGAACCCTTAAATGGACCATAAGGCCCAATTAGTGATTTTAGTGCTTATTTATATGCTAAAGTTTTCTAAAGTGCTTATTCGTTAAATCAATTAACTTAACGAAACTAAAACGACTTATTAAAAACCTATTCGACTTGGTTTAGCTTATTTTCGAATCGGGTTTAAATTGGGCCGAAGGCCCAATACTTTCAAATTGCTTATTTCGAGCTTATTATAGCTTGACTTATTTAAAATATCCTTTTTACAACTTATTTGAACTTATTATAAGCTTATTTACTTTATAAAACTCGTTAGGACAAAAAATGGTATTTTTAGTAACGTAGGGACTAAATGTGAAAAATTCGGATAGTTAAGGGTGAATATTGCAACAATAATGATTTTGGAAAACTTATATTTACAAAGGGGCATGCTCGATTTTCGTCAAAATTCTATACTTAGTATATTTTTACAAGTTAACAACGAAACATAATAATTAATAATAAAATTTATATTTTATAATTATCCCTATAATTCTTTTAAAAAATCTATTATTATTACTTTTCTACTTCCAAAAAGATATAAATATATAGAATGACGAAATTAATAAATATAAATATTTATTAATTTACCGACAATACTTATTATTTATTAAAACTTAACTTGCGATACTTTCCGTATTAATCTTTTGGTATTTTTGAACACAGAGATTTCTCGATGGAGATTCTTTTGGTAAATTATATATATATATATATATATATCATATACTATATATATTTTTATAAATATGTAATATTGATATTATTTATATATATTATATATATCTATATTTATTTATATATTATAGATATTATATATATATATATATATTATCATATATATATATTATATATTATATAGATTTATATATATTATTATATATATTTACTATATATATATATATTATATATATTTTATATTTATTATTTATATATAATATATATATATATATATATATATTAATATATATATAAATACTATATAATTATTTAGATTACAAATGAATATCCAACGAAGAAATCTCTAGGTTCAGAAATAACAAAATTATTACGGAAGTTACGCAAGTTAAGTTTTAATAAATAAAAAGTATTGTCGGTAAATTAATAATATTTATATTTATTAATTTCGTCATTTTATATATTTATATCTGTTAAGTATAAATATATTAATTAGATTTTTTAAAAGTTAGTAGGTGATAAATTATAAAAGTATAATTTATTTATTATTATTATGTTTCGTTGTTAACTTGTAAAAATATACTAAGTATAGAATTTTGACGAAAATCGAGCATGACCCGTTTGTAAATATAAGTTTTCCAAAATCATTATTGTTGCAATATTCACCCTTAACTATCCGAATTTTTCACATTTAGTCCCTACGTTACTAAAAATACCATTTTTAGTCCTAACGAGTTTTATAAAGTAAATAAGCTTATAATAAGTTCAAATAAGTTGTAAAAAGGATATTTTAAATAAGTCAAGCTATAATAAGCTCGAAATAAGCAATTTGAAAGTATTGGGCCTTCGGCCCAATTTAAACCCGATTCGAAAATAAGCTAAACCAAGTCGAATAGGTTTTTAATAAGTCGTTTTAGTTTCGTTAAGTTAATTGATTTAATGAATAAGCACTTTAGAAAACTTTAGCTTATAAATAAGCACTAAAATCACTAATTGGGCCTTATGGTCCATTTAAGGGTTCGGTAATGTTTATAAGTATAAACCATTTCATTTTAAGCCCGAATAAGCAATGCTAAGTTATTGTTAAGTTTTAAATAAACACATTTTACGTTTTAGCTTATTATTAAGCTATTAAGCCTCGGATTGGGCCTTATGGCCCATGTGTGGCTCGGTGAAGTTTATGAAAACAATAAGCCGACTTATATAAGTCTAGTAAGAATTGTTTAGGTTGTTTTATTAGGTTTCAATAAGCAAAACAAGTATGAAATAAGCGCTTTAAATGTCGATATAAGCTTTATAATGTCAAAAATAGTAAAAGTTTTACTTTCAAAAATAAAGCCAACTTAAGGGTAATGTAAGGTTATATGTTTATTTTCATTTACTTATTGTCAAATAATTTATACTAAGACTCTAGCTTATATATGTGTGTTGAAATGAAAACAGAATAAAGCGCTAGCTTATTTTGTGAGCTCCTTGTTTACCTGATATTAGTATTTAGCACCAACAAGTTCTAATAACATGAGTTCTAAGCCAAGTTAACTTATGTCGAACCATTTAATTTTTTTTTTATTCGTATGATTATTTAGTGAGTAGCTTTTAAAATGAGTTGTTTATGAAATGTTAATATGAAAATCAAAGACTTAGGTATAATAAGCTAAAGTATTCAAAAAGTTTCGGTTTGTTAGCAAAACTTAAAATCCTTGATGGTAACACCCCAAAATGGGTCGCAGCGGAAAATGGTACGTTGCGAGTGTTACTTCTTATGATCCAATGCACAAAGATATGAGAACGACCTCTATATGAGTCGTTTAAAATTGATACATTGGATTAAATAGACTTGTTTGTTACAATAGCCGAAGCTTAAATAGTTCATCCATGAAAAGTAAAGATTTTAAGACATAACAAATATTCCCAAAATGTAATGCATCCAAATCTTTATAGTAATGACTCCAAAATGGTGACCACCAATGTATCCTTGTTTCTCGTACCTTATTGACCTGAGAAAAACATGCTTTAAAACGTCAACATAAAGTTGGTGAATTCACAGGTTTAGTAAATGTATAAAGTAGGACCACAAGATTTCCAATGTAAGACATGTAACACATACAATATCTTAAAAGTAATTACGAGTGCACTAAGCTCATGACACCGAAGCTCGACATATATGTATGCAATTTAATGCACTAAATGTGCCCATGTAGATGTTCAACCCGCAACATCCAAATTGTTCCGACATGTATACGTTCGTTGTTTCAGTACTGTCGAAACTGATGAGCGCTACTCACCCGAACGGGGATGTCAATCCCAAATAGATCTATTCATAACATTCGCGCTCGCTAACTAGCAATTGACAGTTCATGATAGTGGGCAATAGTGGGTCTAATAGTTTTTATTAATTCTTTAAAAGTTAAATTAATTATTAATCCGTACTTCGTTAAATTAAAGTATATATACTTGTACTCGCAACGAAAATATTATTATTATTTACTAACGCATCATTTGTAAAAATGTATGACTTAATAATGACATTTCATTATTAATTTAATTGTTTTGATAAATAATGTATAAAAGTAAAAATATTGCGCGCGAGTTTTAAAACTTCATATCTTTATCGTTTCGACTCCGTTTCATACGTTTCTTATGTCCATGTCTTCGTATTAAAATAATTTATCAAAACATCATGTTTATAAAGTTTAAACCTCTGATGAACAGTAACTTTTACTGTTCATTACAGTTTATAAAAACTATTTTTATAGAATTAATTATACGTAGTTTGTTTAAATCATAACTCGTTCATTATAATCCCGTTTCTCGAGTTCCTTATATCCTTGGATTAGTATTAAGATAATTTATCAAAATATCATATTTATAAAAATTTAAACCCCTGATGAACAGTAGTATTTACTGTTCATAAAAATTATTTTTATAGAATTAATTATATATAACTTGTTTAAGTCGTAACTTGTTCGTTATAATTTCGTTTTTCGAGTTCTTTATGTCCGTGAGTTCGTATTAAAAAAATTTATCAAAATATTAGATTTATGAGATTTTTACCTCTGATGAACAGTAATTTTACTGTTCATCACAGTTCATAAAACTGTTTTTATAAAGTTAATGATTTATAACTTGTAAAATCGTATTCTGTTCGATATAAGTTCCGTTTTTTCGAGTTCCTAACATGCTCACGGATCTTGTAAAGAGTACTATTATTATAAAATAATAAAATGTAGGGCTTATGTTCGAATTCCAATCGTATGAATAAAGATATAATTAAAGGGTTATCAATTAATAAAGTTAGTATTTGTATTCATTTTGTTTAAAGACCTTGCACCATAATTCACCAAAGTGTTGTACCGTTATATCCTTACATGTATTTAGTCCTCTAAATGTTCATGTCATTTGTCCATATGAAATCATCAAATACTTTATATAACTTAAAAATGAATCTAGGTGGTGATTAACTTATGCAACAAGTATGTACACAATAGGAAATGAATGAATGAATATTAAATACTTTAAATAGACCTTATAGAAGACAAGTGGGATGATGAAACACAAGATGTAAAACCCTAACCCAGCCTTTAAAATCAAAACCCTAATCAAGAAAACCCTAAATATGTTTTCTTGATAATTCCTTGTTAAACCCGAATCCAAGCTTGCCAACACCTTGAGTAATCTTAGGTAACCTTAGAATGAACACTTGAACACTTGGATTGCCTTGGATGCAAAAATTAAATGAAACCCTAGCAACCCAATAGTGTGCCGTGGGTTTTGAGGAGGGGGAAAGGAGTTTGATGTATTTTTTTTGTAAATGAAAAGAGTATAAGCTAGTTACTTATGAACTTTTCGTTTATAGCACAAGCAAAACCATGAAACAACCTTAAATCCAAACCATGAGCTTTGAAGTGGTTTAAGGACAAGTGTAAGAGCTCTCCTCCTCCCTAGGAGGAGGGTACAAGTGATGAGACAATTACTAGAAACATGGGTCAAAGGTACATCCTTGTGTAAGGTTTAACATGTGTAGAAAAGGATTTAATGGATGTTTTGCATTTCTTTCTTGTGTAAAAGCTTAGGTCCGGTTTTGAGATGTTATAAGAAAGCAAAATAAATAAATTTTGAGTATTGGGTATAAAAGTGGGTATTTGTTTGAGTGTAGATGGGTAAAGGTGCTTCCGGGTACGACCGAATGTAATTTATTGCGAAACGTAAGCGTTTTACGTAACCAACAAAAATAAATTATGAAAAGTTATAAATTATACTCCTAATAATCATATAACACTTGCTTGATGTAAACTTTAATTTGTTTGATGTCCGTTTACATTGAACGTTGATTTTTAGTTTACGCGATTTAACTATAAGATAATAATTAAAAGCGAACGCGTAAAACTCTAAAAATAAATAATGGAATTTATTAAAGTTGTAAATAACCTGAAAATGAGAAATGTTACAGTCTCCACCCGTTAGGAGAGCCTTGTCCCCAAGGCTCAAGTCGCGACACTTGACGAAGGTACGATTTTTGTGAAGAGGTGTGGATATTTCTCCCGGAACTGGTCTTCGCGTTCCCATGTGAACTCAGGACCTCTCTTGGAGTTCCATCGAACTTTGATGATGGGAATACGACTTTGCCTTAACTTCTTGACTTCACGATCCAAGATTTCCACTGGTTCTTCAACAAAGTGGAGTTTATCATCAATGTGTATTCCATCTAACGGAACTGCCAATGGCTCGTCGGATAAACACTTCTTTAGATTGGATACATGAAACGTGCTATGAACCCTGCTTAACTGTTGAGGTAGTTTGAGTCTATAAGCAACGGTTCCCACTTTGGCTAACACCTTGAAAGGTCCAATATATCTCGGGTTTAACTTCCCCCGTTTGCCAAAACGTACGGCCCCTTTCCAAGGTGAAACCTTTAGCAGGTGGAGGGGGGGGTTGGGGGGGTGGAGGGAAAAGGGGGGAGGTGACCGGGCGCGCGCGAACATGTGGGTGAAGGGCGGGGGGGGGGGAGGGTGGGGAAATAGGGGGCGGGTGGCTCGGAGGGTGCGGGAAGGGAGGGGGGTGGAGGGAGGGGGGGGGGGGAAGGGGAAACACGCGCGCGCTCGGGGGGGGGGGGGGTAGCGGGTGGGACTAAAGGGCCGGGGAATGGGGGGGTTGTGGGGAATGGATGAACGAGGGGATGGGGAAGGGTTGTTGGGGGAGGGAGGGGGGGGGTTGAGGGGGGAAAGGGAAGGGGGGGCGGGGGAGCGGGGGGGGGGGGGAGGGGGGAAAAGGGAAAGTGAAGGGGGGTGGGGTGGGGGGGGGGAGGAGCTGGGGTGGGGTTGGGGGGGGGTGGGAGTGGGGAAAACCAGGGGGGGGGGAAAAAGGGGGGGGAGGGAAAAAAGAGAGTGGAAAATGGTCATAGGGAAGGGGGGGATAGGGGGGGGGGGGGGGGGGGGGGGGGGGGGGAAGGGGAAAAAATGGGGAGAGGGGTTGAGTGGCGGGGGGACGGAGAGAGGGAAAGGGGGGGCGGGCGCTGGGGAAGTGGGATAGGGGAATTAGAGGATGGGGAGGGGGGGGGGGTGGGGGGGGAGTGGGAAAGAACAGGAAAAGGGGGGAAGGGGGGTGGAAAGAGCGGGGGTGGGGTGAGGTGTTGGGCGGGGTGGGGAAGGGGGTGCGCGTGAGGACTGGGGGGATGGAATGGAAAATTTAAGGGGGTGGGGTGAGTGGAGGGGGGGGGAAATTGGCGGGGAAGAGGGAGGTGGGAGAAAGTGGGTGGGGTGGGAGGGGGGGGGCGCGCGGGGGGTGTGGGGGAGGGGGGGGAAGGTGGGGAAGGGGGAAGGGGGAAGATTGGGGGGGGGGTGGGGGGAGGGGGGGGGAGGGGGGGGGGGAGGAGAGAGAGAAAAGGAGTGAGGGGGGGGATGAGTCGTGGGGGGGGAGTGAAACGTACGTGGGGGTGGTGGAGCCGGGGAGGGGGGGGCAAAAGGGGGGGGAGGAGCTTGAAGGGGGCGATGAGGGGGGGTGGGGGGGCGAAGAAGGCGGAGGGGAGGGGGGGGGGGGTGGGGGGGTGGGGGGGGGAAGGAGCGGGCGATAGGGGGGGGCTGGGAAAACGCGGCGAATGCGGGGGGGGGGGGGGCTCTCGCGCGTGAAGTGATGGAGGGGGTAGGGAGGGGGGGGTGGGGGGGGGGGGAGGAGGAGAAGGGAGGGAGGGTTGGGGTGGGGAGGGGAGGGGGAAGGGACAGGGATGTGGGGGATGGGGAGCTGGGAAAAAGGAAAATGGGGGGGGGAGGGGAGGTGGGGGAAGGGGGGGAAGGGGGGGTGGGGAAGGGGAAGGGGGGAGGGAGGGGGGGAGGGGGCTAGAGGGGGTGGTCGGTCAGGGAAAAGTGAAATGTTGGGTGGGGGACGGGGGGTGGGGGGCCCAGAGGGGGGAATGGAAAAGATGGGGGGGGGGGATGAGGGAGGGAGGCGGAAAAGAGGGGGGTGGGCTGGGGGTGGGGGGGTGGGGAACGGAAGGGAGGGGGAAAATGAGGAGGGGGGGGGGGGGGATGGGAGAAACCACAGGAATGTGGAAGGGGGGGGAGGGGGGTGGGGGAGGGGGGGGAAGGTAGGGTGTGGGGAGGTGTGGGGGGCGAGAGGGAAATAGGGGGGGTTTTGGAGGGAAGGGAGAAGGGAATTGGAAAGGGTGGGGAGGCGGGAAATGGGTGGGGGGGGTGGGAAGGGGAGGGGGGGATGGTCTTTGAAGGAAAATCAGGGAAAGGTGGGGTGGTGACGGGGGGGGGAAGGGCGGGGGCGGGGGGGAGGATGGGGGAAAGAAAAGGGGGAGAGGGAAGGGGGTGAAGAAAGGAGGGTGGGAGAGGGATGGGCTCAAGGGGGGGGAGGGTAGGGCGGGAGGTGGGGGCGCAAAGGGGGAAAAGGGGCGGAGAGGAGGATGGGGGGAGGACTACGGGGGGGGGTGGCGCGCGTCGCGCGGGGGGGGGGGAACGGGGTGGGGGGGGGAGAGGGGGGGGCGGGGAAAAGGAAAAGGAGGGGGGAGGGGCGGTAGGGAGAGGGGGGGGGGGAAAAGGGGGGGGGGGGGGGGGGGGGGGGGTGGGGGCGGGTAGTGAGGAGGGGGGGGTGGAAGTCGGGGGAGAGGGATTCGGGAGATGGTCGGGGGGAAATGATGGGGAAGGGAGGAAGTGGGGCGAGGGGAGAGAACGAGGTGGGGGGTGGGGGGGGGGGGGAAAAGGGGCGAGAGAATCAGGGAGGGGGAGAAGCGGGGGGAGGGGAGGGGGGGGGGGAGGGTGAGGTGGGGGGTTGGTGGGGGGTGAGGGAAAGGGAAGTGGGGCGGGAGGGCGGGGGGGGGGGAAGGGAAGAGAGGGGGGGCGGGGGGGCGGTGGCGGGTGGGAAGTGGGGGGAGGTGGGGAAAGGAAGGGTACGGGAAATAAGAAAGAGGGGGGGTGTGGAGGGGGGGAAGGGGGGGGAGGCGGGGGAGCGGGGGGGGGGGTCGAAGGAAGAAGAGAATGGGGGTGGCGGGGGGAAAGAGGGGGGGTGAGGGGGGGAGAGGAGGAGAGGAGAGAGAGGGGTAAAAAAGAGAGGGGGGGGAGGTGTGAGGAGGGGGGGGCGGGTGGGGGGGGGTACGGAAAGATGCGCGCGGAAAAAGAAGGGGGAGCGGAAAAATGTGGGGCGCTCGCAGGGAAAGGAGGAAGGAGGGGGGGGGGGGGTGGGCTCGCGGGGAGGGGGTGCGGGGGAAATGGGAGGGGAGGGGGGGGGGGTGGAAGAGGGGCCGCGGGGGGGGGGGGGGGGGGCGGAAGGGGGGGGTGCTGGGTGGAGTGGGGTTGGACGATTGCGCTCGGGGGGGGGGGAAAGGGGGGGATGGGGAGGGGGGGGGGGAGGAGTGGAAGGGGGTGGAAGGCGAATGAGGGGGGCGCAGTGGGGGCTGGGGAGGGGGGTGAAGAGAGTAGGCGCGGGGGGGGGGCGGGGGGAGGAATGGGGGGGGGCTGGGCGGGGATGAAGGTTGGGGGGGGGGATGGACGGGGGGCCGGGGGGGGGAAGGGGGAAACCAACGAAGAAGGAAGGGTGGGGAGGAGGGTGAAGGGGGGGGGGTGGGGGGGGGGGGGGGGGGGGGGGGGGAAAGGGGGAGGAGAGGGGTGATTTAGGGGGAAGTGGGAAGGTAGGTGAAGGGTGGGATGGGGAGTGGTGGTGAGGAGGGTCGAGGTGGGGGGAGGGGGGTGGGCGCTGGGGGGAGTGCGGGGTCGGAGGAGAGGGGGGGGGGGTGAGGGGGGGGGGGGGAAAAGGGCGGAAGAGGAGAAGGGGGTGGGGGGGGGTGGGGGGGAAGGAACGGGTTCGAGGGGGGTAGGCGGGGGGTGGGGGGGGGGAAAGAGGGGTGGGGTGATGGGGAGGTGGGGGGGTGGGGAGATAGAGTGGGGGGAAAGGGAAAGTGGGGCGGGGGGGGGGAGTTGGTCGGGGTAGGGGGGGGAAAAAAGGGAGAGAGAGAGGTGGGGGGAAGGGCGTGGGGGGAAGGGGGAACCGCGCGATGGGGGGGGGTGATGAATGCTGGGGAGGGAGGAAACGCGCTCTACGGTGGGGGGGGGTGAAGGGGGTTGGAGGGAGGGGGAAGGGAGGGAGGTGCGAGGGGCGCTCGCCGGGGTTGGGGGAGGGGGGGAAGAGTGGGAGGGGGGAGGGGTGGGGGGTGCTGGGGGGGGGAAAGGTGGGGGGGGGAGGAGGGGTTGAAATGGGTAGGAAAATGGGGGGGAAAGGGTGGTGGAGGAAAGTGGGGAAGGAGGGGAGGGGGAGTGGGGGGGAGAAACTTGTGAAGGATAGGGGGGGGGGAACAGGGGGGTGGGGGGGAGGGGGGGAGGGGGAGGGGAGGGGGGGTGGTTGAGGGGGGGGGGGGGGGTGCGCGGGGGGACGGGGGGGGGGGTTCGAATGTGGGGGGGGGGAAATGGACGGAAGGAGGGTGGTGGGGGGGTAGGGGGTGAGAAAAAGGGGGGGAGGAGGGGGGGGGGGTGGGTGGGTGGGGGGGGAGAAGCGGGGGGTGGGGGGGAGGGAAGGACGTGGGCGAAGGGACGGGGGGGGGGGGGTAGAGGGGGTGGGGGGGGGGTGGGGGGCGCGGGGGGGGTGGTTCGGGGGGGCGGGGGGTGGGAACGAGGGGTGGGGGGGGGGGGTGGGGAGGGTCGCGAAATAGGTTGGAAGGCGAGATGGGGGGGGGTGAGGTGGGGGGGGGATCGAAAGGGGGAAATGGGGGGGGAGTGGGGGGGGTGGGCGGGGAACAGGGGGGAGGACTTTGGGGGGGTGGGGGATGGGGGGAGGTGGGGGCGCGCGCGGGGGGCTTTTTGGGGAGGGGGAGGCGGTGCGGTGGGCGTGTTGGGAGAGGTGGGAGAGGGGGGGGGTGAGGGCGCGCTCTGTGGGGAAGGGGGTGGAATCCAGCGGGTGGCGCGGAGGAGGGGGGAGTTCACGGGGGGGAGCGTCGGCCGCGCGGGGGGACTGGGGGCCCGCGGTGCGCGACGGAAGGAGCGCCCGGAGGCCGCCGGAGAGCCGCGGGCGCGCCGCCGTGGGGGGGGGGGGGCGGGGGGGGCGGGGGGGGCGGCCGCCGGGGGGGGGGGTGGGGGGGGGAAGAAGGGGGTGAAACCGGAACGGGGCCAGAGGTGACGGGGGGGGGGGGGCTGACCGAAAGCGACGAGGAACACCGGGAAATGTGCCAGGGAGACGGCGTAGAACGGGGCGGGGGGGGCGGATCGCGGGGGGAGGCGAGAGAGGAAAGGGAGGGGGAGGAAGGGCCTCGCGCGGCGCTCAGGGGGGGCGATAGGAGGCCGGAGCGGCCGACGGAGGAGCGGGAGGGACAATGGTGCTTTCTCCCTTTTTGATGATGACAAAATATAAACTCATTTTGTATAAAATTAATAGTTACAAAAATTATTAAAGAGTTTTGTTCCATTTCTCCTTTTTTTTGTCGAATTCAAAGAGGATGATCGTCGAGTAGTTGTAGGAAGAAAGAAATCGACGATATCAAGATTCCCCCTTGATGTATGCTCCCCCTTGATGTATGCTCCCCCTTGTTCGGGCCATCAAGTGATTGATCTTACGAAAATTATTTGCTACAAAACAAAGTTAGAGATACAAGTGCAAGACAAATATCTTTTAAGCAACACATTAGATTTAAGTCACCCAAAAGAGAGTTTCATTCAACAATCAAGAAATGCATACAATAGCAAATGCAACTAATACATTCATACAACATAAGATAAAAACTAGAACTAATACAAGATAATTAATCCATAAGACACACTACATACTTCATGAGATAAAGAAAGACAATACTGTTGGAATATGTCCATCGTAAATAATATATGTTCGAATTATTTATTCGAGCCTAAGGGGGCGCACACGTTACCTATGGGGGCGCACACGTATACACAGAGGATACGTTTATTAATGTAATTAATATATTGTATGTTAATTATATTAATATGTTTCACAATATAATTAAATGGTCGCAACAAGAAAAGAAGGAGGGGGCCAAGTGTCGTTTCTAGCAAACTTGAGGAGGTGTTGTATTATGACTTGGAGACCAAGTCATTAGACTATATAATGACATCTTGAGGTCATTATTTGGTACGACACTCAAAATCACTCGGTACGATATATACAACCGGAAACCATAAAAACATTTTTGTTTTTTCCTCCTTGTTTTGACCAATCGGTTGAAAGAACAATAAATACTACACATGAATGTCCATGCACGTGAAAAGTATTTATTACTTTTCTTCCACCGATTAGTTTAATCGGATTCTAAACTCTTTTAGGGTTTCGATCATATGATGATTATATCAAACAAGAACATCGTGTTGAGTTGTTTTATTCGTGAGACAAGGACTAGCATCCTAGCGCATCTCGGTGACGTGTAGTGTATGCACACCATGGAGGTTATCTACTTTGGTAACTTGGACGGTTTTCGCGTTGTATTATTTATTATACACACGCGTATATTCAAGACGGTGTATTCGTTAATTGCTAAAAGGTACGCGTTTTTGATCCCTTTGTTAATTACATATTATATACGTGATCTATCTGTTTTCCGCTGCGTACTCGTGATATATTTAATGGTTAAATAGATGTAAAAACCCATCAGTGGCATCACGAGCCATCGTATAGAATTTGTAGTTACAAAGTAATAAAATTTGACAAATTAAGATTCTTGATTAATTTTTTTAAGCCCTTTGGGCGTTTTATGCATAAAGATTCGATCTTTGTGCATCAAGATTCAATCTTTATTGATTATAAAATTAATTAGACGAATTCTAGGTTGTATGAAATTTTATGGATAAAACTTGATGCGTTTAATTGTTAATTGATCAGTTTTATGTTTAAAATTAATTGTTAATTCGGCATCCATGATAAATACATGCAATTTATCATGGAGGGATATGTGATATAAATCTTGTTAATTGTTAAAAGAGTTTTATGCAAATATGATGATCAAGAATTAAAACATAGACATTAAATTTATGTGGTTTCGATCCACGACTTTAAAAGCTAGGGAAGACCTTAGCTATGTCTTTATGGGGCCTAAAGGTTGTTTTAAATTTTATGTGCTATGTGGTATATATTTGTATATGGCTTACGCAATCGATTATATCGATGGATGTGGCCGGAGTTTTTAGGACGAAGGAGCCTTATATGAATATATACATGTTTTAATTATTAGATAATTAGGATCATAATGGATATTTGCATGACTTAATTGTTAAGTGTTTCTTTTGAAATAAGTGTTATATGTATTAGTTTTGTGTTTATGTTATTTTATTTATGTTTGACTTGTGACGCAAAATAAAAGGGTTTTTAGGAAAACAAATATAACATGACTAATGATTATCGAAATAAGATTTATTATGGACTATCTAATGCAAAAGGTCAAAGTGGATTGGCTTACATCCGATAAAAATATCTTCCATGACTAGACTAGGAATTTATAGTTTATAATGCTATTCTTTAAATTAAAGTTTTTATTTTATCAAGGACGTAATTTGCCCTAGAGTACTTATATAGTTGCAAGGATATAGGTTCGGGGGGGAGACTCATCAAGACTTTGGTATTGTAGATACCTATTTCCCTATAATACCTGAATTCGTTGTTGTTTTCTTACATGTTATACTATGTAGGAAGTCGCAGATGGTCTAGGGTTTGAATGATTTTTTACCATTCTTTAATCTTTGGTTTGAATGATTTTTAATCATTCTTTAATCTTTTCCCGCGATAAAAGGCAAATCTTTATATTTAAAGATACGTTGAATCGTCAATTTTAAGGTCTCACTATTTATGTATAAGATACGATGATAATAGGTGATACCGTAATAATAACTTAATTGAGAATAAAGTTTTTATTAAAATCTATGATACGAAGATGTATGCATGCTTCTTCGTACATATTTGACACGTCAAATAAAATACCCTTTTTCAACTAAGTTGTTGCCATCCAATTTGTAAAAACACTTGTAGATTGCTCTTTACTATGCGTGAGACGTGTGTAGATTTGCAGTCTCAAGGTGATTATACGCTTTTCTGTGAGACGGTGAGTGTTACATAATCACAGTTTTTGATTGGACGACTTAGCGTTGTTGTGGTTAGACCTATTAACACGCGGCATAGATGGGATGAAACATGCTTACTAGATATTATTGTAATAAAGTAAGTCCCATATGGTTTAGGAGTTACAAATGTTGTGAATTATCAATCGTTGATTACCTTTTGAATACATCATCACTAGCAGATCAACTGATGTGGTGGTGGTATGTCAAGTAGGATCCTAACCTTAGAAAATTAATTGTTTATTTGAATAAACATGGGTAGTTAATTTTCTTTAAGGAGTATTATCGAAAATACTGAAATTGAATTTTGCGATTCTATTAATAGTATTAATGCAACGATAAAACCGTAAACAATGGTTTGTTTCTTTATCAAAGAAGTCAAACCGAGACTCCTTTCCTTGTAAGGAATATGGAGACTCATTCCTAATATCTTTCTTGCTCCGGAAAGTTATAATAGGAACATAGGAATTGTCCTAATGTAATCAAACTCATAGCAAGCTTAAAAGTTAAGTATATTGCATGACTTATATTTTCATATAGATTTCATAGTGAATATTTTGAAAGATATAAGACATATAGATAACTAGAGAATATGTTCTTAAAGCTATCAAATAGTAACATCTTAATGTAAGATGTTTTATGAGTTCTTGATTAGAAAAATACCATTATTACCGCAAAATGGTAAAGGCTGTAGGTGACCTTGATTAACCACTTCACTTCATAACCCGAACACGAAAACAAGAAAAGAGAAGGAGAGAGAGACGAAATAGAGAGAGAGGAGATGAGAGAGTTGAGAGAGAAAAGAAATTAGATATATGAAAAGAGATAAACTAGATATTTTCTAATGAAAATATCTATATATATATTTAGATATTTTAGAAAATATCTAAATATATATATACCTCTACACTTCAAAATCTAGTGGCACTTGCAATGTTGTCAAATCCAGTGGGAGCATCCTGATTATTTCTGAACAAGACATTCATGTGATGCTGTCAAATTTAGTGGGAGCTACAAGATTCTTTATCTTGTTTATCTTAAGATAATATATAATTTCCCTACTATAGATACTTATGTTTTTAAGGATAGTCAAGTGTTATTTCTTGTTAAACAAAGTGGTTCTATATCTACTCGTAAAGCTAATATCTGTAACACTATCATATTGTTTGTATAAACAAACGAATGTCGTGTGGTTTTACTATGTGTATGATGTTGTGCCATGCACAAGTGGGAGAAATCTTTATTGTGTGCAAGGTACAACAGATGACAATAACGATATGATTAAAGGTTCTCTTGACCGTAAGGTAAAAAACAATATGTCGAGATATGAATTAAAGACTACTTCAAGTAAAATGTTTATGTGTTTTTGGAATGTCCAAAATAATGAAGTAATCTTGATTTAAAGACTACTTTGAGTAAAAGGTTTATGTGCTCTTGGAATGTCCCAAATAATAAAGTAATCTTGATTAACTTGAAATTTATACTGAAGCCAAGAGTTGACGTTCAGAATTACTTTAGTTAAATATGTTTATGTTTATTGTAAAATAATAAACATTAAGTCCGTTAAATGTTAAAAGACTTATAACATAAAGTAAGTTATATCTTCTAGCTATGACATGAACAAAAGTCCTTGAATTGTTCAAAGGCAAAATAATGTACCGTTAACATAGATAGAGTTCTTGAACTAGTTAAAGCCCTATATTATTACATGCAAATAGGTTTTTAATACTATATGTTCAATTTCGTTTGACGCAATTGATAAGTATGTGGCATAAAGAGTATTAAGTTATTTAAAAGATTGTGATAAAGTCTCATAATAAAATTACTCATAGAATACCACATATTTATGGTATGTCTAGAGTATTGAATCAAATTATTTGGAATTATTTGATTTTGATAACTTAAATATTTCTCCTCAGAATCTGTCAAGGTTTGAAATTGAGTATGTCTTGAATATACTCAATATAACTCTAACCTAGAAGGTTAATAAGACATCTGAATTTGTTAAAAGTCTTATGAAGAATGATATTAACAAACTAAACTCAGGAACTGTCAATGTATCTTGTAATGTACTCTGCATGCTAAGTAATTATAGAAGAGTCTTTAATTACAAAAGGCAAGTGGGAGCGTTGTTTAGATCTTAAAGAGATAAAAAAATACAAATACATAACCTTCTAAACACACTAGTGAATATCATACTGAGGCTTTACAAGTAAATGTTACATGTAAATGTTAAACCTCATAATGATATAATTCTCGTTCATAGATCCGTAAGGATACCTCAAATACTTGATTGATAAATGTTATTTCAATATTGAGGAATATGAGTCACAGGATCATGGGAACCTGTTAAAGATGCATTATTGAATTTTGAATTCGGTATTATGGTGTAACCATTAATATGCATTGTTGAATTTTGAATTTGATAAATGACTCAAACTATGAATGTTAAGATGCTGTCCACAAAGATAATCAATTTAAAACTTGATTGATGTTTAACTAAACGGTTAGACTATGAAGTTAAAATGAGTTTCTTTAAAGAGAAGAAAAACCCAAGTGGTTTGGTTCTTGGTTTCAAACTCATAAGGGCAATGTTGTACACATACATAATGCATACATTATGATAGGATTTTAATCATACTCAAGCAATTGATTGTGATTAAATATTCTTTCTATGCGCATTAATTATATAAAGATGATTGATTGTCATACTAGTGTTCATATAGATGAAATATGACAATGGAATTTAAAACTCTTCCTTTGATGATTACTATTGCGAGGACGAAGAGTAATCAAAGGAGTTTATGAATTCATATAATCTTTATGAAGTGTACGAGCGGCAAGAATCCAAGAATGGATTATTGCAAGCATCTAGGAGAATAATCTTATGTTTATTGTTAAATAAAGATAACTCTCGAGTATTCCTAAAAGCTAGTGGGAGTATTATGTTCAGGTTTCCTTCACCTGAAAGATTTAGGAAATTAAATGTACAACCTTGAAATAATATGTTTATTGCTATAAACATATGCGGTATATAAATCTAACACAATTTGACATACCATTTAGAAAGTCTCAATGGATACATATCTTTTGATAAGATAAGACATGAATGAATTCTTAAGTTGGACTAAAAGATTCATTATGTACATCATATTGTGTAAAGAAATAGTTGTATCATGCATGAATGCAAGATGATTTGACAACATTGGTATTTAGTCGAAAGTTATTAGATAATTATAGAATTGAATATTTTAATGGAATATGTTTGGATTTGGAATTCTTCTTAGATTATGGATTTGTCCAGAGTAATGAAAATCTAAGGATATATATTACAACAATTTGTTGTGCAATTAGAATAAACCAATGAACTTGGAGTTCATGAGGTGTCAAACATTATTAAGAGAATATTCATTGTTTACGGATTTTAAAAGCATGGGGTTGTTTGTGTACACGGATGCTAAATCGATTTGAGATGACACTCAATACTAGTCATGGTATGATTTCATTTTTGATGATGACCATGTGAACTAGTTGTGCTCAACTGTGAGCATAGTTGCATTATACATTATAGAATAAGAATGCTTTACACTTTTGGAAGTGGTGAAAGATGATTGTTTTCAATAGTTGATGAGATATAGTGTGTCAATATTAAGATATGTGGATATACACGTACAAACATTCATTATAGATTTTCAAGAACTTCACTAATTGAATTCTTGAAATAAGTATTCTCAAAATTCCGAAAGATCAAAGCTAGTTGGAATTATGAAATCTATGCCATGTCAGCAAGTACGATCGTCGTATCTTGAGGCGTGATTCGTCAACTAGAATTATCATGCATTTGATCTATTTAGTATTTGGATAAGGGATGTTTAGACAATTTTATTAATGATAATGATACGAGGTATATGGGTTATATTTAATATAAATTGTGTCCTATATTTGCATGTTTAAATCCATGAATAATAAATGTATTATTCTAAATTAATCCGTTGTCGATTAACAATATGGGAATAGTGTTAAACTAAGACAATTCTGAGTGATTGGTGATATTGGAGATATTTGATATTGGTGATATTAAGGATAAGTCCACCAAACTCACATGATATTCATAAGATGAATATTGGATTTCCCCAACTAACAAGATTATCACTTTATGGATCGGCGTCATTAAGTGAATCTTGTAAGTGATTTTAATTTACTAAATCCTTAGACTTGAGATGCAAGTAGGTTTAGCATATGTGGATATTCCTTCTTGATATAGTTTAAGTTATCCTGAATAAGGTAACTAATAAGGGCTATGTCAGAATGGTTTATGCTACATGATGACTGGACACTTGTAGTCAATATAGAATTTGTTCCTTCAATAGTTGAAGTATGATGCCACTGGGCCCCTCGTAGGGTTAATCAGATGTATGTGTGGCCGCACCCAAAAACTCAGGAAGATATGTCTCAATGATTTTTGGTAATCTTGATTAATCATATATATGAGAAACAGAATCGTTAAATAATGGAATGACTTTGATCCATATCCATTTTTAACACGGTATCGGAAACAAAGGGATTGTAAATACTTAAATCATTTAACTATGACTTTACGAAAGTACACTCAGGTATTTCTGGGAACATTGGCGTGTTGCTAGACGCTTACCAATGTTGTTATATTTATTTGTGACATGTCCAAGTGGGAGCTGTTGGGATATGTCCATATCATAAATAAATATACGGCCAGAAGTATATGAGCCTATGGGGGCACACGCGTTTACACAGAGGATACGTTTATTAATGTAATTAATATTTTTATTAATTATATTAATATATTTCACGAAATATTAAATGGTCGAACAAGAAAAGAAGGAGGGGTCCGAATGTCGTTTCTAGTAAACAAGAGGAGGTGTTTGAGTATGACTTGGAGAACAAGTCTTGAAGCTATTTATACACTCCTAAAACTTCATAATATGATACGATATATATTCATAACCCTATAAATCTATACGGATGATTTTTACTTGTAAAAGAAAAAACCATACGTGTGATCCATGATATATTCCTATCCATTCGGTTGATTAGTCAATGGCATGAATGCCATGCATACTGTATCATGCATGCATATTTACATATGCATTACTCCTTTTCTTATTTGTGTTGACAATCGATTTTATATCCCTTGTGGGATTTGATATCATGTGACGACAAGATCTAAAACATGAACAAGGTGTTCGGTTGTTTTATTCGTGAAGGAAGGACTAGCATCCTAGCGTATCTCGGTGACGTGTAGTGTGTGCACACCATAGAGGTTATCTACTTTGGTAACTTATTTAGTTTGCGTGGTATTCGATTTATACACACGCGTATATTCAAGACGGTGTATTCGTTAATTGCTAAAAGGTACGCGTTCTTGATCCTTTTGTTAATTGCATATTCTATACGTGTTTTATTTATTCCGCTGCGTACTCGTGATCTTTAATGGTTAATAGTTGTAAAAACCCAACAGTGGCATCACGAGCCATCGTATAGAATTTGTAGTTACAAAGTAATAAAATTTGACAAATTAGGATTCTTGATTAATTTTTTAAGCCCTTTGGGCGTTTTATGCATAAAGATTCGATCTTTGTGCATCAAGATTCAATCTTTATTGATTATAAAATTAATTAGACGAATTCTAGGTTGTATGAAATTTTATGGATAAAACTTGATGCGTTTAATTGTTAATTGATCAGTTTTATGTTTAAAATTAATTGTTAATTCGGCATCCATGATAAATACATGCAATTTATCATGGAGATTTATCATTATTATCATTAGTAGTTTCTAGTAAACCTTGACTCCTATACTATAAAAAGAAGGTCTCTGGTATGTAGTTTTATCCATCCCATCATAGTAAGATCTCCCCAATGAGAGTCTAATAGTTAGTTTATTTAATAGTTATTAGTTAGTTTATAACCGTGTTATAGTCGTCTAAATGTTAATTATTACCTCAGGATCATAATCCAGAATGTTACCGTTAGTAACATCTAATAAAATTAGGCATGAACGTTCGTTAAAACCTTGTTAACAACTATTACGGGGGGGGGTTCTTTTTATTGAATTCCGATGTGCTTATTAATGTTGTTTGTAAAACATATCCTAGATGGGCTAAACGATTCTCTACATGTGGTATCAGAGCCTGTGTAGAGACTCTGATCTAGAAGAACTTGTATCATTCAAAATCTTTCCAAACTCCAAAAAGATGTCTGAAGCTGAACCAATCCCTCCCACCTCATCAGTCACTGCACTAAGAATCCCAATGATCAAGAAGGGTGAATATGATCTATGGTCCATGAAGATGCGACAGTATATTGCCATCACTGATCATATTCTGTGGGATATAATCACCAATGGAGACCAAGCCACAACTGATCCTGCATCCTCGTCATTGTCTGCACCAAAAACTTCGCTTGCTGCTAACGCAAGAAGAAACAATGAGAAAGCTCTTAACATATTGCTATCTGCAATACCTGATAGACATCTTCTCAGTTTTCATGATGCTAAAGATGCAAGAACTTTATGGTCAGCCATAAAAGCAAGATTTGGAGGTAATGAAGCATCAAAGAAGATGCAAAAAGAATCTTTTGAAACAACAATTCGAGACGTTTACTATCGGATCTAGAGAAAGAGGCTAGATACAACATACGAAAGGTTTCAGAACATTCATAGTAATGCATGAATTAATAGGAGGCAAAAGGTCCCCATGAAATGCAATTTATTTGAAGTATTTCTAAGAAAGCTACCAAATGTGGGCATGTAGTTGCTACAATGATTTCGGGACTACCTGGATGGGATTAATTGGCTTTGATGGATCTCTACAACAACATGAAGGTGTATGAGCATGATTGAAGGGTGTATCAATTTCAAGTTCACAAATATTGGCTCTTATCTGTCCACTGAAGTCCAAGGCAGTACTTTTGAAACAAAGTACTTCTGACCCAGAAAATATCTCAAAGGATATACCCCAGGCTGCCTCAAGCAAGTGAAAACTGCTCCAACTGTGGACTTCCCAATTCAGATAAATCATATGTTACATTCTTATTTTTAAGCCCAAAGATGCCCTTTGGCTGTTTACACCAACAGTACTAACACCCAAGTTAGTACTGTTGTGGGGTTTAAGCCACATTCTGGCTTATTGAGCTTATTCCATAAGCTCAAATTGCTTCCTCACAGCATTGTAAGTTAGTTTAAATAGTTGTTAAGCTTATTTTTTCCTTTTTTGCCAAAGTAACTTAGTAAAATTTTAGCTTTTAGGCTTATTTCAGTTTCTGTCACTTAAGCACTTTCCAACAGCTTATTTAGTTAGTTTTCCCTTTCCTTTTCAGCTTATTTAGGTTAGTTTAAGCCCTTTTGCTTATTTTAGTCATTAGCTTAGCTTGTTTGACCTTAAGACTTAGAAAAATTGGCCTTAAAGCCATTTTAGCTTGCTGTCACATTTAAGCTTATTTTATAGCTTATTCTTTTGACCAAAGTCAAAAGTGTCTTTGTTAAAGTTGTTAATTATAAGCTGTTCTTTAACTTTCATGTTTTAAGTTTTTGCTAAAAATCACTTTTTAATAAGCCAAAAAAATAAGCCATGTCGTAGGGTTTGTTTTGTCACTTTTTCATAGTGTAGGGTTACACGTTTTAACTATAGTGTAAATTTAATAAACTTTGCCCGCCTACCCTTTAGTTTAGAATGTTACACTTCCTACCCTAGAGTTTTAAAAAAATAAATAAAAGGGGAAGATACTTGGTCCGGGTGAGCAAGACTCGAACCCGGGACCAAGCAATACATCCCCTTTATCCCACACACACTTAACCACTGCGCCCTTGGGTCTTTTTCGTTATAGACTCAAGGGGCTTTGGTTTTATGCTAGTTTTTCCCTCATAAGCCCATAAGCTGTGTAAGCTTATTTCGGGGCTTATTGTATAAGCTGGTGGGTGTTTGTTATTTTTCGTAGGTAGCTTATAGTCTCTAGTATTTTGTGTAAATTTTTCAGAATTTTTTGTAAACGTTTAATATTTTTTATAATTTACATTTTAGTTTAAAAGTTTTTTTTTAGTTCATAAAAAATACAAAAATTTATCAAAAAAATATTTTGCTTTTTAGAAAAATTTTCCCCTTTTGGCATCTAGTTTGTAGGAAAAAATATAAAATTTTTCGTAGGGTCATTTTTATAACTTTTCATCTTTTAAAGAACGGGTCCGGGTACGGGTTTTTGCTTTGACTCGTTTTTGGGTCAAACGAACTCCGTTTTCGGTCTAGTCTTTTTCATTCTTCGTTATTTGGTCCATAGAGTAGTTTAGAAGTGAAAAATTTTCCGTAGGGTTATTTTTAAAGATTTTAGGTTTTCCCCCTTTTGTACGGGATTCGGGGGTCCTCGTTTTCTAGTTTAATTTCGTAATTCTAGATTTTCTGAAACGTTTTAGCTCCATGATTATCTAATTGACTTTTTCAACTTCCCAAACCAATTCCTACCCTTCAAACTCAAAATCTTTTCGAATCGTAATCGATTTACCATTCCAGCCTCGTTGGGGATTTACACCCGGGAAAGCTCTAATACCTACTTCTCGGTATCATTGATTTCGTTTTTTACAACTTCGTTAAAATTTTTATATTTTATTATATATTATATATATTTACGGTGTGAATCCGGCACGATCAGTAACTTATCAAGGTACTATGCAATCTAGAGTACCACAAGACATACTTTCACACGAATAACTGATGGAAGTTATTATCCAAGGTTGGATAATAGAAGACCTAGAATCTCAAGTTACTCACAGAAACACCATAAATCAGGTCTTCTACACAAAGACTCCTCATAAGACCACAAAGACCCAAGAAAATTGTAAATCTATCTGGGTAAAGAAAAAGGAAAGTCTACTGTTGGATCCCAAGCCAGTTACTTCCACAAACGTCAAAAAGAGTGCAATGATAAAATCCAAAACAAACATGGAAACCAAAGGGAACTACTAGATTCTTGAACAGGGTAATTGTCTACACACTCAAGCAATTTGAGTATGTAACTCCATTAGGGGTATCCAATTCATTATGACTGGGTCCTAAAAGAGTCCCCTAATCCTTTGAATTGTTTGTACAGGGCAATCCAAAGAAGATCTCAAAGACTAATGTATCATTGACAGTGGATGCTCCTGAAGTATGACAGAGACAATGACAAGTTGTCTGATTTTAAAGATTCAAAGTGGTTATGTGGCTTTTGTAAATGACTCTAAAGGTGGAAGAACTCAGGAAAAGGAACCAGTAAGACATTCACGCTTAGACTTGAGAAAGTTAAGCTATGTGGAAGGAGCTCAAAGTTAATCTCTTATCTGTTTCTCATCTCAAATCTGTGATAAGAAAGCACAATGTTCACTTTCACAGATACAGAATGTCTTATCTATCTTCAAAGTTTCAAGTTTGTTGATGAAGATTTGGTAATTCTTAGAGCTCCTAGAAAGAATGATTTATACAGCTTGTATCTAAAGAATATTATTCCCATCGGTGGAATCAAACTTGTTTGGTTCAAAAGCAACAAGGATGAGCTGTCCTATGGCACAGAAGACTGGGCATGCAACTTCAAAAATATAACAATGGTTTAAAGGCAATCTGGTTAGGTGGGTTTACCTTCAAAGACATTCAAGCTTGACACTCTTTGTTGGCATGTAGAAAGGTAATACACATAGGCATCTTGCAAGAAGATTGAGGAAAGGACTGTCAGAGAACCTCTTGAATTGCTCCACATGGACTTATTTGGACCTGTTTCAGTAGAGAGTATAAACAAGAAGAAAGCTTCAAGACAGTACTTCAAATCAACATCAAGCATTGCTGTCTTTCATATACAAGCAAAATAGAACTAACCACAAAGATCAGCAAACATGCTTGTTTGCTTGTTTCTTATCTCAAGAGGAACCCAGAAAAGTCCTCTCAAGCCTTTAGCAGATGAAAGTTGGGTTGAAGCGATGCAGAAGAACTTTGCTCTCAATTCAAGCTACAAGAGGTATGGGTGGTATGTTACCTACCAGAAGGCAAAGGTATTGAACTAAATGGGTTTTTAGAACAAGAGAGATGAACGGGTACAATTATCAAGAACAATAGCACGCTATTTGCAACAATGGGTACAGACAAGAAAGAAGTGTGGATTATTATGAAGTATTGCACCAGTTTTGCCAGCAATTGGAAAGCAATCAGACACTTATTTGCATTTGCATCTTTCATGGGCTTTTACTGTCTATCAGATGGATGTCAAAAGTGCATTTTTATGCAACATCACAGAAGAGGTGTATGTAAAACAGCCTCCAGGTTTTTGAAAGATCCTTGTCTCATCCACACAAGGTCTACAGAGTTGTCAGGCCTTTATATGGCCTGCATCAAGCCCAAGAGCATGTATGAAAAGACCTTCACTTTTCTTTTGAAGCATGGATACATGAGAGGGGCTATTCATAAACTCTGTTTATTAAGAAGGATAGAAGAGATATCATGTTGGTACAGGTCTATGTTGATGATACATCTTTTTAGGAGTCCACCAATTCCTTATATGGTGAAGGATTTTGAAGATCTTAGCAAAAGGAATTCACGATGAGTCCATGGTGAACTCACCTCTTTTGGGGCTATCAAGTCAAGCAATCTAATGGTGGTTTTTTTCTAAGTCAAGACAAATATGTAAAGACATTCTCAATAAGTTTGACCTTAGAACCAATATAAGCCAACATCTACTCCCAATGAAGCTCATAAATCTCTAGAAAAGGATGAAGAAGGTGAAGATGTTGATGTACAAAACTTTACAGGTCTAATGATTGGGTGTCTCATGTACTTACTGCTTCAAAGACCATAACATAATGTTTGCTGTTTGTCTGTGTGCAAGATTCAAGGTCACTCCAAAGGTTTCTCATCTGACAGCTGTTAAAGTTTCTTAGGTATCTTCAAAAACATCACCTAATTTGGGTGTTATGGTATCCTAAAGACTCTCCTTTTTTCATTAGAATCTTTTTTCCGATAGTACTATGCTGGGGACAAAACCATGATAGAAGATCACGTCAGGAGATGTCAGTATCTTTTGAGAAGACTAGTCTCTTGCAATGCAAGAACAAAACAATTGTGGCATCTCCCTTCAAACAGAAAGCCAAATATTAGCACTGCAAGTTGTGTGCTCCAGGTTCTTTGATGCAAAAATCAACTACTTGATTTGGATTTAACTTCAATGAAACACTGAAATCCATATAGACAATGAGAGCACCATTTGCATTGTGAAAAATCCTGTTTTTCACTCAAAGACCAAGCATATTCAGATTCGACATCACTTCATTCGAGATTGTTATGAGCAAAGGCTCATTAATGTGGTCAAGGTTCATACTGATGACAATGTAGCAGATTTACTCACCAAAGGTTTTTGACTTGGCAAGAGATTCAACTTTTGTGGTAACGAATTGGATGAAGAAACCCCAAGCATCTTTGAGGGGAGTGATCACATATAAAGTACTGGTTATCAAGTAAATACTGTTTTGGTAGATTGGGAATTTTGACACTCTACTATCTTGAATGTAAGGATATGAAATGATTTTTTCAGAGATTTGCTGATTTGAAGAGAGAGTTTGCAATGTTGAAGGTTGTTCGTTTGTACATATTTTGAAGTTGTACATCGTTTTTGTGTGAAAGTATGCTAATCCAACTCAAAGTACTACTTTCCTTTGCCTGCCTTAGAAAGTACTGCCTAGAACAACAAAGTACGGTTCAAAAGACGTTCGTCAACGGTCAAACGTACGTTTTTGCGCTAAAAACGTATTTACAACGTATACTTCATAGTTATCCAACACAACCTATAAAATACTCAACTTGAATTGCATTTTCCCTCTCACTTTTTCTCCTTTTTTCAAAACTTTTTAAATTATAAACCTCTGACCTCACATTAATTCCCTCAAATGCAAACATTCGCACTTGTATCAAGCACAACATGATTGCGTGTGTGGAAAAAGACGGCTCAGAAATGCCTGATTTTATCAAGATCATCGACTTCTTCTCACTGGCTGCTCCATTAATTACTCCTTGTTGGTTGATCCTGATCTTATGGGTCCATGGCTTCAACAATTTTGGGCTACCGGCTACTCTCAAAGTGATCAAGACGTACCTCACATCGCGCCAAGGTACTGGCAAGAAGATTATGAATACCGAAGCAAACTACGAGCGACCTACTCTTTGATTGATGAAAATGGAGTTGATTGCTTTCCTAAGCAATCATTTGGGATGTCTCTCAGATATATTGGCTACGAGGTTAACTTAGCACAACACACTTTCTCATAAAAAAAACCGATATTTAGCCCACAGTGGAAGTACTTTGGTCCATGTATTACATTCATCTGCCTTAGCCTAAGAAGCAATTCATGGGAACAATTAGTGTGACAAACATTGCCTCTGCTCTTTAGTCTGTTGCCCACAAACGAAAATTTATTTCACCTTGAATGATTCTAACTAACTGGGATGCTAGACAATATTTTCAAATGGTACAAACCTTTTCTTATGTATCCTAGGTTCGTTCAATGTTTTTGAACAAGCAGCTAGAGGGAGTAGACAGACTCATGACTTTTAGTAACCATCAGTTTCCACTCCTTCCAAGTTTTTTACATTTATGAGGAAGCATAGCACGAAGATTCTCATGTCGGATTACAACTTTGACACCTTTATTTAGAAGTAGTCACAGCAATGGCAAGCGGAGGAAGACCAAGTACCAATGCTTCTTCTAGGGCGCAAGTTCTGCAAGGGGAAGCTCAAGTTCTCCAACTCAAGAGCTTAGCTCATTCTCATGTACTCTTCAACAAGGTACTGCTTCCATTCCAAATTACTGCTAACTCACAAGGAACTGCTGAAAAACAAGTACTGATGACTTCCAAGGTACTGCTGAAACCTTATGAATTGCTGCCTCTATTCCCTAAATACTTCAATTATTATACTCTCACTCCCAGCAGATGCTACTCAAAACATCTGGAGGAGATGAGGGACTTTTTTAGATGAATATGCTTTAAACAGGAAGTTAAGAGACTACCAAGAGGCAAACTCTTTTCTCAAAGCCAAACTAATTCGTAAGCTCAAGACCAAACTTCAAGCACCTGTCACAGGTGTAGCTCCATTGTCAAACATCATGCTCTTTGAGTAAGAATCAAAAACCTTAAAGAAAGCAAAAAGAGACGAAGAAAGAAGCATAAGAAGAAAGTGTCTTCAGTCAAAATGGGGAGGAATAAGGATGAAGGAACTTTGTCTGAAGAACACAATGTTCAAGAAGAAGATACAGCACATCCTTTCTTTGATGATATTGCTGATCAAGATGCTGCTGTTACTCCTGATTTGGAAAGAAAAAGTGATGAGACTGAAGAAGTTAATATTGAGGAGAAAGAAGCTTAAAAAAAGAAGCTTACGTCAATATATGAATTCATATAAACGTTTTTTAAAAAAAGAAATTTACATGTGAATTCTATGATAGAATTTATTTATGTTTTTATTATATCATTTTTGAAAACTTATCACTAATGTAAGGAGTGGAGACACAGAAGAATTGGATTTGGAGACAACTCAAAGTACTGCTAGACAGAGTACTATTACTCCAAGGACTCTAAATTTTGAAGATGAAGCAGGTCCTTCAAGCCCACTCCGTCCAATTCAAGTTATGGACTCTGAAGAACAACGTAATGCTGCTGAAGTTCTTGTTTCTATTTCCAGACCAAGAGGTTTGAGCATTCCTGGTCCCATACAAACTCAACCTCAACAGCGACTCAAGAACTGATCCTAAAGATAAAGGCAAAGGATACAGGTTGAAGACCTAAAAAAAAGAAAATTAACTCTTCAACAAATTCAGGCCGTGGAAACTACAAATGATGAGGAGGTTGCTAGAAAATTCAAGCTAATGGATGGCAAAGAAGAAAGAAAGAGGTTTGAAGACTGAATGAGAAACAAAGCCAAAGACTAACTTTGAAGAAACCCTACTTCTCTTCTCCAAAGGAATCAATGATGATGTCTAACTATTCTTTTTGTTTTTTTTGAACGGCAAAACTTTTATTAGAAAACTAGCAAGAGGCTAGAAGGATTACATACTAATACACATGGGGCTTTTAAGCCAATAAATCCAGTTTAACCGAGACTTAGACCTGCTATTCATCCATAAAAAAGACATTTGGACCACATCATCAAATAAAGAATCCGGTTTAGAAGTGGTTTATTTTAAGACCCGAAGCTAAGAAAAAACACTTCAAAACATTAAGTAATATGTGAATATTACTATCCTTCCATTCACTAACGAAAACCACGTCATCAGCATAGAATAAATGAGAAAGCATTAGAGAACCATTGATAGAGATGCCTCTATAAAGCCCGGCATTAATGATCCTCTTAAAAGAAAGGTGAAGCGTCTCCATGATTAAGATAAAAAGAAACGGAGATAAAGGGTCGCCTTGTTTCAACCCTTTGAAAAACTGGAATTCCTTAGTGGGATTACCGTTAACAAGAACCGAGCCCTTAGCATTATTGAGACATCCACTTATCCAGTTGCGCCATTTCAAACCAAATCCGAATGACTTCAAAGTTTCATCTAAATAGTCCCATTTAACGGAGTCGAAAGCCTTTTCGAAATCCACCTTAAAAATCATACCTTTAAATTTAGTGTGCTTACACCAGGACATAAGCTCATTAAGGATGAAAGGGCCGTCAAGAATTTGCCGGTTTGCGACAAAGGCGGATTGCACATCGCTAATGAGATCGGGAAGCACAAGACATAAACGATTGGCCAAGATTTTAGAGATAATTTTGTAGGTACTTCCAATTAGGCTGATGGGACGAAAATCTTTCACAAATTTGGCATCTTGAATCTTCAGAATGAGAGCAATAAAAGAGGAATTGCATCCTCTTGGGAAGCAACCATTAGCAAAAAAACTCTTTGACAGCCTGAATGATGTCATTACCAATGAAAGTCTAATACTTGCGGAAGAATTCAAATGTATACCCATCGGGACTGGGAGATTTGTTAACACCGCAATCCCAAACAGCCGCTTTGACTTCTTCGTTAGAAATTTCACTTTTAAGATCCTCCACTTGATCAAATGTAAGACGAACTGGGAATTCATAGTCTACACAAATATAGGAGGAAGGAGGAGACGAAAATTGCTTACTAAAGTGATGAAAAAATTCGTTCTTAACAAGCGACGGTTCAGAGATCCAATTACCATCAGCAAGAATGCCTCTAATTGCAAGTTGAGCTCTTTTTTTATTAATGATGCCGTGAAAGAATTTTGAGTTTTCATCGCCTTCAATGGACCAACGGATTTTAGCTTTTTATGAGAGCTCAGAAGCATTCACGGAATTGATCTCATGTAATTCGTTAAGAAGCAAGGCCCTTTTGTTAAGAGAATCATCGTTAATTAATCCTAGATCGAAGAGTTTATCGATACAGAGAATATCTTGCTGAATTTGACACTTCTTAGCATTAGACTTAAGTCTAAATTCTTTAGTCCAGCTCTTGATAGCTATTTTAAGAAGCTGTAGCTTCCTTTGCAAACGAATCAGGGCATTATCATCAGAAACCATTAGAGAATTCCAATTGTTTTCCACAAACGCGTCAAATCCATCCAAAGAAAACCAAGAGTGAAAAAACCTGAAGGGGGTAGGACCATAATCCAAGCACGATTCACGAAGGAGAATTGGACGATGATCCAAGAGGTTTTTATCTAAGCAAATGGCAGAAAGGTGCGGGAAGAAGTCAAACAAGCCTTTTGATAAAAGGAAACGATCAAGTTTACTCATCTTCGATGCATTTTTATGAGACCAAGTGAAAGCATAACTGTTGGGAAATACAAGTCAAAAGGTCAAAGTACTGCTAAATGAAAGATCAAAGTACTGCTAAATAGAAAGTCAAAGTACTGCCAGTCAAAGATCGAAGTACTGCCGTGGATATAGGAACTATAAAGTTTAAACGGTTGTTTTAGCATTTAACTTGTAACAGTTATTAGTGATAAGTATTGATTAGAGTTTATGATATACAAGGACTGTACATCTACTAGAGGTTATCCTTATGTTTATAAAAGGATCTCTAGGAAGATATTAGAATATAGAACAAACATAGAAAAACACGAAGTTAAGAATTGTTAGTATTGTATTAGGGATCTGCAAGTTAGGCAGATTCAAAAGGTTTATAAAAGAAATCGTTTGAGAAACTATTGTGTGTTCTTCTTAAGTACTGCCAACTAGATTCCGCATAGTTGACAGTATATCAGTGTTTCAATAAGGAATAACGATCCTACAAGTGGTATCAGATCTTGTGAAGAGACTCTGATCTAGAAGAACTTTTAATCAATCGAAATCTTTCTAAACTTATAAAAGAAATCGTTTGAGAAACTATTGTGTGTTCTTCTTAAGTACTGCCAACTAGATTCCGCATAGTTGACAGTATATCAGTGTTTCAATAAGGAATATCGATCCTACAAGTGGTATCAGAGCCTATGGTCCATGAAGATGCGACAGTACATTGCTATCACTGATCACATACTATGGGACATAATCACCAATGGAAACCAAACCACAACTGATCCTGCATCTCCCTCAGTGTCTGCACCAAAAACTTCACTTGCTGCAAACGCAAGAAGAAACAATGAGAAAGCCCTTAATATACTGCTTTCTGCCATACCTGATAGACATCTTCTCAGTTTTCATGATGCTGTAGATGCAAGATCT
>BQNB010021851.1:0-20983 GCA_026074375.1 Tanacetum coccineum | reverse complement strand
TTTTAAGTTAATTTTAATAACTATAGAAAAGTAAATGCAGTAAAGTAAAGTGGTAGAAGTATTCAGGGAGAAAAGCGTGCTAACCTAACCATTTCATTACTAATGCTATGATTACATTTTCTTGTGCAATGTTCAATTATAAGTTCCATTAGTGGTTCTAATATCGACAGACCCGAATTGGCATTTGAGGTCTGTCCTATACTCACTCTGCGATCCCACATTCCCCTACGATCACACGAGCAGGGCATCCAAGTTTGTAGTGGTTAATCCCCAACTATCCTTAAGACCAATCTATAATCTAAACCGATTATTAACCCCCTCTGAAAGAGTTCCTGTGCTTTTTAAGTATTTACTGTGGCAAAGGCGGTAATGTGGTAAATTCCTACACTAGGGATAGGTGCCAAGCTACCCTAGTACCCCGCTAATCCCAGGTTCAACCGGGTAAGTCTAATAACAGGATTAACAAGATCTAAGCCACCCTCTATACTACCAAAACCCAGGGATCAATGAAAGGCTACAAGGATATCCAACAGAACCATAATTGAACAGGAAACAATAATCATAATAATAGCAAATACATGGTTAGGCCAGCACTAAGAGTGCTTAGCCGCTCATGGTAACAGTAATGCAAGAATTAATGAAAGTAGACATGGATTGAATCATCATTGTTCTTACAGTGAATGTTATGAACGATTAAATACAAGAAATGTGTAAAGTGACTTCTCCCTTGGACTTCTGATGAAATGCTTCGGACCTTGGGGGCTTGGTTCACCCCTTGAGACTGTGTTGTGAATTGTGGAAGTGAGTGATGCTGAATGAGCCGGATGAGGGCTCTATTTATACTTTTCGAAACTGTTACGGCGTAACAGTTATGAGACGTTACGCCGTAACCTTGCTTATGTAGGCTTCCAATTTTCCAGGCTAAAATGATGTTACGGCGTAACCTTGTCGCCTATGTTACGCCGTAACGCTGACTCGGATAAGTCATCCCTTGTAAATTTGAATGTTGCGGCGTAAAGAGAGAGAAGCTTTACGCCGTAAAAGGTGTGATGACTCATTTCTTCTTTAGAATATGTTACGGCGTAATCCCTTAGGGGTGTTACGCCGTAAAATGCCTTGAACTCTTCACTTTAGTGCATTTCATGTCCAAATCTCATGTCTTTTGTAAAATGCTTACTTGGTCCCAGAAAACTAAATATAAGCAATTAAGTAACGTTTTCAGACATTTACAACATATTTATAAGCATTTTCATAGGGAATTTGATATTAAAATGTATTAACTATTTGATGTTATCAAATATCCCCCCACTTGACTTCTATTTGCCCTCAAGTAGAACCGTTTAGAATAATTCATAAAAAAGATTTTTCCAATTTAACTCGGAGAAATGAATTTATAAGTTACTTATGCTAGAACATATCAAAGCCGAACACCTCACGAAAAGGGGATCGAAAACACTCATCTCTCTTTACTAATCTAAGTGTTTCATTTCGGGGTGATCACTCAATTGCACATTCATAGCATGTTGTTAGCCTTAATTATATTAAGTCAAACAAGAATGTTATCGGTCTTATTAAGTCAAATTAGGTCTTGTAATGTAATAGGCTAGTCGAGTACTAACGGGCTTGGTTTGTAACCTAATATTGTCCATGTTTAGGGTTCAAAGCCCAAGTTAAACCAAGCCCGACCCGTTTAGAAAGCCCAAGTGCCAAGGAATAGGCTAAGGGTATAAAAGAAACTCTCTCCACACATGGAGATGGTGTTGGTTGCATTTGCTCTCATTTGTAATCCTCCACTTCTCTCTCTAAATCTAATAATCTTCAAGTTTCCTTTCTCTCTCTATTCTTATTATTTCGGCTTTTATAGCTTATTGGGTTTGCTTATTGTGTTGTGATATGGATTAGTTTTTGGGATAACATGTGGTATCAGACGCCAAAGGGTTTTTAGTGATTTTGTTCTTAGTTTTTTCTTTGTTTCACTTGGTTCGAACACTATACAAAAAGAAGGTTTCTTTTTTGTGTGTTCAAAAACCATAAAGCTTGCAACTTTCTTGTTTATTTACCTTCATATAGGCTAGAAATACAAGTCAATCCTTGAAAAAACATCAAAAGGTTGATCTTTTTAAGGTTTTTGGTTCGAAAAGAGGGTTTTTGTACTTGAATCTTGATTTCAAATTTCTCGTCTTAAAAACGTTAAAGTTTGGATTTTTAAGGTCCTCCTAGTTTTAATATACTTAGTTGTGCAAGAAAAATCGAGTAAAAACGTCAAAAAATGTGTCTTTTTAAGATTTTTGAGTTTTGAGTTTTGAACACTTTTGGGTTATTTATACGTTACAACAGGCGATTTATACACTCTTTCTACAACAGGCGATTTATACACTCTTTTTACAACAGGCGATTTATACGTGTGTTTTTAACACAGGCGATTTATACGTGTACTTACACAGGCGATTTATACGTTTGGTTTTAACACAGGCGATTTATACGTGTGTTTTTAAAAAGGCGATTTATACGTGTGTTTTTAACACAGGCGATTTATACGTGTACTTACACAGGCGATTTATACGTTTGGTTTTAACACAGGCGATTTATACGTGTGTTTTAACACAGGCGATTTATACGTGTGTTTTTAACACAGGCGATTTATACGTGTGTTTTAACACAGGTGATTTATACGTGTGTTTTAACACAGGTGATTTATACGTGTGATTTTACACAGGTGATTTATACACTGTTTTTTTTGGGAATTTTATACACTTTTCTTGGGTGAATTATACAAATCTCCATTAGGTGAATTATACGGTTTTTTCTTTGATTCGTAAAATCCCGTGAAACTTTAACTTATTTTCCTGGTTTTATCAAGAATTGTAAAATCCTGTGTATTTCTAAGACTCAATCACTTCATAAAACTTAAGATCTGAGATCCATTCACAACTACATCAAAATGTCAAATAACAATAACAATTTGCAAACTCAAACATCGAATGCTCTTCACAATGCTATCATGGAAGCAGGTGGTAAAGACCGTCCACCAATGTTAGCACCGGGTAATTACGTTCAGTGGAAATCCAGAATCAAGAGATACATCGACACCAACCTACAAGAACGCAGCCTATCTACTATTGTCTACAAAATCCACCATACAAGTTTAAATGGACTGAGAAGACAGTTCCAGTTGCTAAAGGTAGTTCTGAAACAACTACAGAAGGGTATATGGAGAACTATAAGAATGTTTCACAAGACATACGCGATCAACTGAATGCTAAAGCTGAAGCCGTTCAAATCATTCTCACAGGGATAGATAACGATATCTACTCCACAGTTGATGCTTGTCCTAATGCATGTGAAATGTGGAAAGCCATTGAAAGGTTGAAACAAGGTGAATCAATCAATGTTCAAGATCTTGAAACCAATTTGTATTGGGAGTTTGGAAAATTCACATCACGGGATGGTGAATCACTTGAATCGTATTAGCTCCAGGTTCACTAAAGATGATAGAAGGAGCCCTAGTTCAGAAATCAGTGTGATGTTACTAATCATCAAGTGAATGTCCAGTTCTTACTTCAACTACAACCAGAATGGCAAAGGTTTGTGACACTTGTTAAGCAGAGTCAAGAGCTGAAGACTGTCTCCTATCATAAACTTTATGACATCCTGAAGCAACACCAGAATGAAGTCAACGAGATAAGAGCTGAAAGACTAGCACGTACTGCTAATCCACTTGCACTTGTTGCTCAACAACAACCAGTTTACCATCCTCAAAACCATCCTAATCACACAACTCAATATTCCTCCAACAGATCACAACAACCTACCAGAAACAGAGGAAAAGCAATTGTCAACTCTTCTGCTCCTATTTATGATCAAGAACCTGCCACGGTTACTGAAGATGATGAAATGTCAAAGGAAAAAGAGATTGACAAACTCATGGCTTTAATTTCTCTCTCGTTTAAGAAAATCTACAAACCTACCAACAACAACCTTCGAACTTCATCAAACACCAGTAGAGCTAATCAAGATAATTCTCCAAGAATCAACAGAGGAACTGGGTATGATAATCAGAGGTAGTTAATGTTGCTGGGAATAGGACAATATAGGTACTCAGTTGGTCAAAAAGTCGGATTCAGTGATAATAACTGCAAGGAAAATGGGCAGGTATCAAGGGAGGTCAGAACAAAAACGAGTAAAAAGGGCTGCAGCTTATCACAAGGAAAAATATTTATTGTGTAACAAAGAACGGGGTCAAGTTGAAATGCCAAAAGCGAGCTGAATGGAAGGATGACACTGATGATGAGTCAGACAATCAGGAATTGGAAGCACATTATATGTAAAGGCACAGATTCAAGAGTTAACTTTCTTCCAGACCGTGAACAATTCGACCCTCTTTGATGCTGAGCCATTGCATAAGGTACAAAACAATAATGACAACTATAATGTGTTTGCCATTGAAAATGAACATCCTGAGCAACCTGAATATGTTAATGACATATATCCGGAGGAACAAGGTGACACAAATATCACTATTGATTCATTGGATATATGTTATGATAGAGAACATGATGACCAGGACGATACTGATGAACTTGATCAAGAACGTGATTTGCTTGCTTCTTTAATTGAGAAACTAAAATGTAAAATTGATGACAACAAAAACCGTAATAAATTTTTAGAAACATCAAACAAGGCTTAGTATGATTAACTGAAAGGTGATATTGAGATTTCAACGAAAAATAAAAGTTTTAGATCATCAAATAACCATGATCAAAAGAAGCAAACAATGATTGTCCTAAGACTAATCAGTTTGATGTTCAAAGAACCTAAAGAAGTTCCAACGGAAACTTGATAAGTATCATGAGTGGAATTATGCGTCAAATGTGAAATTGATTGTGTCAAAAGCTAAAGGGGATTTAATGTCCAACAAAATACAAATTGAAAAGTCATCTATAGAATATACTTGAAAAATAAATGATTTATCAAACGATTTTTTTGATATGAAAAAGGAGCATTTTGCACCATCACGAAACCATCTCCAATATGTCAAAAGAGAAAGAGGCTCAGAAACAGCTTTACAAAACTCGTAAAGACAAAGAACTTGATAAAGTCATTGCATTGGAAAACAAAGTCAAGGTTTTGAATGATATTGTATATAAAACCGGTCAATCTGTTCAAACAATTAATATGCTTAATCGTAATTCTAAAACGAGTTTTGCAAAACCTGAGTTCCTCAAGAAAGCTCAAAGAGCGAATCCTCGTCTGTATGGTAGATATAATGATAATATTGCTTTAATGTTAACCCCTGAATCTGACGAAACGATTCGTCTTGCAAAAGAAAAAAAATAGAAAGTCCGATCAAAATTTTTTTTTGTAAAAAAGCCGATTTAACAGACCTTTTATATGACCCAGTTGAATAATATTAAGATTTGTTCGTTCCACAACGGGAAAAGTCGCCTGAACAACACTATTTTCCAAAAACGTCAAAGATGAGTCATACATCTTCTAATAATGAAATTTCCAAAGAGTCTTTTCGTAAACAAACAACTTTGTTAGAAAAACGAATGGATGAATCCATTCCTTGGGATCAAAAGTGTAAAAGCTCTAAAGAACTTTTCAAGATTAAAAAGAGTGTTGACATGATTTTTGATGGAGTGGAACGTTGCAAACAAACAATCGCTAAAAGAACATATTTTGGTAACATAGATCCTTTCATTCAAAACACAATCGAAGGAAATTTTTGCCCCCAAATTAGAAGAATCAATGCGGACTTAGAAAAATTTCACTTGTGTTTGAACGAGGAAATGGTTGCTGATTTGAGATACTTTAATTCTCTTGAACATGAAGTAGACACTCTCAAATCTCAACTGGAAACTCAAAAAACACAGTTTTTGAATGAAATCGACAGACTTTCAAGGGAATATTATTATGCTGATCACATGAATGCAATACTTGGTGTGTATACTGATATAGATGAAGTCAGTAATTTGCAATGTGATTATTTGGAAACTTTGGAAAAATGTCAACATCTTGAAAAAGAGCTTTCAAAAAGTAGAACAATGTCAAAGAGTTTTGAAGCACTTCAGAAACATGCGATTAATCTTGAACTCGATTTACAACAATACAAAGAAAGGATAAAAAATGACAAATCTTTCAGAGAAAACAGTCCAAATATTTATGAAAGAACGTGAACAAATACTTTGAAATTCATAACTTTGAAAGCCAATTACAAAACAAAAGGAATTGCAATAAGCGAGTTGAAGAAACTTATTGAAAAGATGATAGGAAAATTTATGGAAACTAAGTTTGTAAAATCATCAATATATTCGACAACGAATGCTTTTAAAAGTCAAAGACAATCAGTTTTAGGAAAACCGACTATTTTTTTAGATTCTCTTGAAAAGAAAGATTTTTCAAAGTCAAAGTCAGTTACCAAAAATAATGTGTCAAATGATTTTTCAAAACCAGTCACTGCACAGATTTTGCCTCAGAATATAAAGTCAATCTTAAAGAACACAAATGTGATTGCTCCAGGAATGTATAAAGTTCACACAGAGCCCAATCGAACTAGAACACACGAAATTGCCAAGATATTAGAAAACGATCAAACGTGTACACCCTTTACTACATAGTATTCCAATACTAGCGTTAGCAGACCACAGCTTAAGAGCAATCAAATGGGAGATAGAGTCATGCCTAACAATAGTCAAGGGAAGAAGCAAATAGAATATTTTAAAAAAATGGGGGGGGGTGGGGGGGGGGGGGGGGGGTTTTTGTGTGTGTGTGTGTGTGTGTGTTTTAAAAAATTTTGTGGTGACCACCGTAGGAATTTTAAGTTTTCAAATAATAAAACGTCTGTAACTGCGTGTAATGACAGTTTGAATGCTAAGACCTCGAATGTTAACTTTGTTTGTGTTACTTGTGGAAAATGTGTGTTGAATGACAATCATGATTTGTGTGTTCTACATTATATCAATGGCGTGAATTCTAGGACTAGTCAGCCAATTGTTGTGCCTATTAGTACTAGAGAACCCAAGCATAAAGGGGGGGGGGGGGGGGTGAATGTGAACCAATCTGTTGCAACATCCCATAAGAAAACAGTTGCAACAGACTCCACTGTCAAGAAACCTAGACACACAACTAGGAAGCTATATGAGCAAGTTAGTAAGACATGCAGTTGGTGGTACCCTAAGTTTACACCACCCGGATACAAATGGAAACCTAAGTCCACAATAGGAAATGTCAACCTAAATGCTAGTATGCCTCTAGGAAATGAAACTAGAAATGCTAATATTTCGGAACACATGACTCCTAGGTGTTCCACTCTATCCAATACTCCATTGTCTTCTAATTCTTTTGCAGCTCGTAGACATAATTCTATTCATCGTCGACTCTGGGTGCTCAAAGCACATGACCGGAAACCTCAAACTTCTAACTAATTTTGTGGAGAAATTTCTGGGCACGGTGAAGTTTGGAAATGGTTAAATTAGACTGATTCTTGGTTATGGAGATCTGGTTCAAGGAACTATTACTATCAAACTGGTTTATTACGTCGAAGGGCTTAATCACAATTTATTCTTCGTTGGTTAATTCTGTGATGCGGATTTGGAAGTTGCTTTTAGGAATTCTACATGTTATATCCGTGATTTGAAGGGAAATGATCTTCTCACAAGTTCTCGTGGTACAGAATTATATTCCATTACTCTTTAAGACACAACAACTCCCAATACAATTTGCTTAATAGCCAAAGCAACATCGTCTCAAGCATGGTTATGGCATCGTCGTCTCTCTTATCTAAACTTCGACACAGTCAACTTGCTATCAAAGAATAATATTGTCACTGGCCTTCCAAAATTAAAATTCGTCAAAGATCATCTTTGTTCTTCTTGTGAGTTGGGGAAAGCTAAAAGAAAGTCTTTTCACACTAAGACTACTCCGAGTTCCAAAAGACGGTTACAACTTCTACACATGGACCTATGTGGTCATATGCAGGTAGAAAGCATTAATGGAAAGAAATATGTTCTCGTAATTATTGATGACTACTCCAGATACACTTGGACTCACTTCTTGAGGTCCCCCACCCCCCCTTTAAACAGGGGACAAACACCTCATTCTTATTGATTTCCTCACACTTGTCCAAAGAGGACTTCATGCTCAAGTTAGAATAGTTCAAACTAACAAAGGCACGGAATTTCTGAATAAAACTCTTCATGCGCACTTTGCAAAATAGGGTATAAGACACGAAACGTGAACTACTCGAGCACCTAAACAAAACGGCATTGTCGAAAGATGGAACCGTACTCTTGTTGAGGCTGCTCAAACAATGCTAAGCGCCACTAAAGTTCCTCTGTACTTTTGGGCTAAAGCAATTGCCACAACATGTTTTACTCAAAACCGTTCACTCGTAATTCCTCGACATGAGAAAACACCTTACCACATCATCAATGGCCGAAAACCGTCTGTTAAGTTCTTTCACATTTTTGGCTCTCTTTGCTACATCATTAAAGATGGTGAAAATATTGACAAAATGAAGGAAAAAGGTGATGTATGTATTTTTTTTAAGGGTATTCTACTCAGTCAAGAGCTTACAGGGTATTTAACAAGAGAACAAGAATAATAGTTGAAACAATTCATGTTAACTTTGACGAATTGCCTCAGATGGCGTCAGATTACGTCAGTCTGACCCCGTTCCACAATAGTTTATTACTACGGAACTTGATAGCAAGACATTTATTCCCGATTCGCCAAAGTCAAGAAAATGAGTTTTACAACAGCTGAGACAGTAACAGTCAATGAGATGATTTGCTATTTAGTCCATTTCGATGAATTACTCAATGAAACTACTCTAGTTGTGTCAAAGTCTTCCGTTGTACATGCTGCTGATGCTCCTGATAAACGTCAACATCATAACACAACTCACACTTCTACAACAACCGTTATTGCAGATCCACCTCCATTGAACATTTAAACAACACCTCAAACTACAAATCAAGCACCAACTCAAGTACCAATTGTCACTGCCAATGAGAACATCATTCAACAGAAAACAATACTGAATATGCACAAGTTGACGACGATGAATTTATCAATATCTTTAGTACACCGGTACAAGAACGAGGGGAGACATCGTCTCATCATGTTGATTCATCAAACATGCATAAATTCTATCAACACCATCCTTCTAGACAATGTTGGACAAAAGATCACCCGTTAGAACAAGTCATTGGAAATCCTTCTCAATCAATTAGAACAAGACGTCAGCTAGAAACAGATGGCGAGATGTGTATGTTCGCACTCACCGTGAGTCGAACCGAACCGAAGAACATCAAAGAAGCCATGGCTGATTCTGCATGGATTGAAGTGATGCAGGTAGAACTTTACGAGTTTGATCGATTAGAAGTATGGGAATTTGTCGAGAGACCACTTTGCAAAAATGTCATTAACTTGAAGTGGCTCTGGAAAAACAAACGTGATGAGGAAAATAATGTGATTCGCAACAAAGCTCGTCTTGTAGCTAAGGGATATGCTCAAAAGGAAGGAATTGATTTTGAAGATTCATTTGCACCAGTTGCTCGGTTGGAAGCTGTCCGGTTGTTCATTGTGTACACTGCATACAAATCATTTACAGCATACCAGATGGACGTTAAAACAACATTTCTTTACAGTCCTATAAAGGAAGAAGTGTACGCTTATGTTCAATGCTTATGTTCTTTAGGGTGCGCTTGATAAAAAGAAAACATGTCTTTTTTTATGTTTTCCTAATGTAGAACGAACAACATGTAAAACCCTATACGACTTGTGAAGTGGCTAAGGAAATATGGGCCATAGTTATGCGAGGGTAATAGGTCTAGCATGCCAACCATTTGTAGATTAGACTCGTTGGCTAAGTAACACGAAAACACATAAACTAAACTTTTAAAACAAAAGAACGCCGGAAGCACCTATAGGTTTGAGTGCATTATTCGACCACTAGGAATGGAGTATAAAATCGAAACTTAGTTATTACTTATAGAGGACGTGTAAGGGATTGTTTTGCCCCTGAAATCATTAATTTTCGTCAAGTATTGACAAAGTTAGAAAGTCTCAAAGATGAGCAAAAACCTGTTATTTTTACACTGTTTCAAAACAGCCCTGGAAGGTCGACTTTAGGCTTTGATTCGACTCAATTAAACTGAGAGATAAGGTCAGTGCTTAGGGGCTTTTTGTAGTTGACATGGTGAGCTTTATTTATAAATTCGAATCATTAAAAACGGTTGAGTAATGAGCTCGCAAACTGAGACCAAAACACTGACCTCGCAGTCAGCACATGCTGAAATACGCAGTCAGCACATGCTGAAAACTGTCAAACCTTGCGACACGCACACCTTTCGACTCACCTTTGACCCCGTTAATGACCCCGACACACGAAACTTATAAAAGATGAATTATAGTCCACCTGGCCTAGTTTACAACGGTACCTTTATCTTGTCCTAACATCGGGTAACGAAGTCGCAAACTGAGACCAAAACACAGACCTCACAATCAGCACATGCTGAAAATAAAACTCATTTATTATTCTAAGTCTGAAAAACAGCCCTTGCGACCCGCACATGTTTAGCCCCGTTTTTAACTATTTAAACGACCTCGTTGGACAAAACTTAAAAGACGAAAGTTGTAGACGACCCAGCTGAGACTTCAAATATATTTTTGGTTTTCCTTGCCGTTAACTAACGAATCCTTAAATTCATTGTAAAACTCCAAGTCGTCAAATATTGAAACTTAGTAAAAATTTCACTCATTTGATTTGTTTAAACGTCAACGTTTCGTCTAATTATTTGACACACTTAAAGACTAAACCAAGGGCTGATCTAAACTAATGTTTTAGAGTATCGATGACCTAGTTTCCAAAAAGTCCGAAGTCGTAAATTGCGTACTTATAGTTTGACCACGTTGACCCAATAAAGTTGACCATTTTAACACAAGAAATTGTTTTCAAACGTCATTATTTTAAATAAAGCTCAAGCACACACTAGGGACGAGATTGCAAGCATTTAGCTTATTATTTTTCCGTTTAGTAAATATGTATTAATTTCAAGGTTTCAGGATAAATTCTTGTGCATCGTTTTTCGTGCCACTACCTTGCTGCTACGTTATTATTACTTGATGTGAGTTTATAGTCCCCACTTTTATACTTTTTCAATCATTTATCAAATCTCGGGGATGAGATCATGTTTGTTTTTACCACAAGGGCAAGGTACACTTAAATTAAATATTACAAAGAATTTGCCTGAAGTAGTTATAACCCACTATGTCCATCATCATGAATTATTAATTACATAGATGTAATTGTTAATTGCATTATGTGAGCGTGAATGTAATGAAAGATCTATTGGACTAACTTCCCCGTTCGAAGCAATTAGCGCTTGCTAGAGACGGTTGGCCGTAAACGAGAACGTATAACCACTTTGATTCATGATGTTACGGGTTTGAACATCTACATTGGGCTAATCCATTTATATGTATTTGATATACATACATTGTTTAGCTTCGGTGTCATGAGCTTAGTGTATTTCGTAATACATTTTTGTGATATTGTATTCGTTACTTTATTACAGGGAAATCTTGCTATCCGCTTCATTAAATTTACAAACCTATAAATTCACCAACATTATTGTTGACAGTTTAAACATGTTTTCTCAGGTCAATAAGGTGCAAGTCATGGATACATTAGATGGTCGTCTTTTGAAGTCATATTATCATAAAGATTTGCATGCATTACATTTTAATATATTGTTATGTTGTGAAATCTTTACTTCTTCAAGTTAAGCCATGAGTCTTTTGGTAACGTACCATTATTAAATCCAATGTTAATCCGTTTTTTTAAATGACTCCATAGAGGTCGTTCTCATATCTTGGTGCATTGATCTATGAAGTAATACCTCCGGAACATCATATTCCGCTGTGGCCCATTTTGGGGGTGTTACAGATTGGTATGAAAGGCAAGGTTATAGAGAACCAGGTCAAACGTTTTTTACTTAGTCTATAACCGTTTTCAAATATCGTGTCATTCAAAAGTTCTCCAAAGGGACATACATACATTACTTATTTGCATATAGTATACATGCTTACATGTCATACATCATTTTAGCATTAGTTGTTTTTACCAAGTGCTTACATAAGTTATATACGTGTTTATACTACATTACGTATATCACCGATGGTCTTATATGATATACTTATGCAAGTTTATATTATGGTTACAGATTTGCCATGTCTTCAGACAACGCATCGTCCGCTGTTACCTATATGTCCGTATCTTCCGATTCAAACGGACCATCATCATGGGGTATTCCACTCGTGAATGCCGGCGAGATTCCGGAGATAGACCCGTACGAGGAGGTTGCCCAACAAGGGCAGGCACACCCACTGTCACCCGCCTATGTACCTGACCCCATGAAGTTGGATGAGCATGTACCAGTCTATGTTCCGGAGCCAGAGCACCCAGAGTACTACGTACCATCCGATGATGACATTCAAGCCGAGGATCAGCCTTATGCTGATGATGCTTCACCGACTGCTGAGTCACCTGGATACATTGCTGACTCGGATTCGATGGAGGATGATACTGATACGGATTCTATTGATTATCCTAATGAGCCGGTGACTGGCGATGAGGACCCCGAGGATGAGGATGAGGATGAGGATCTGGAGGAGGATCCCAGCGAGGAGCATGATCCCGAGGATGACGATGAGGATCCCGAAGAGGATCCCAGCGAGGAGCATGATCCCGAGGATGAGGATGAGGATCCCGAGGAGGATCCCAGCGAGGAACATGAGCCTGAGGATGAGGATGCTAAGGAGGATGAGCCCTCTGAGGATTCTGATGAGACTGAGCCGTTCGAAGAGAACGAGACTGCTGCTACACCACCACCACCTAGATCACCTCAGACTAGGGTCCCTTTTTCTCAAGAACATGCCTTAGGAGCATGGAAGACGTGTCCACTAAGGCCACCCATGCCAGCATCCATGGAGGCACGCATTGCTGAGCATGCTGCCACACCTATACCTCCCACCAGCCCTACCTATGATCAGGCACCATTGGGTCATAGGGCAGCCATGATCCGTATGAGAGATGACATCCCCGAGGAGGACATGCCACCTCGGAGGAGATTTGTACTTACTGCTCCCCCACCTGGGTGTGATGTAGCAGAGAGTTCTGCTGCTGCTGCTAGAGCACCTAGACGTCAGTATGATTTTGTTGATGCTGTTGAGGCAGGACAGGGTTTGATTCGTAGTCCTGGTCATGATGCCCGGACTATTGCTAGAGCTGCTGACAGAGCAGAGGATGTTGGTTACGTTAGAGCTTTACAGGCTTCTGAGCATAGGATGATGACTTCCATTGAGGAAGTTAACTTGAGGGTCAGCTACCAGGCACAGGTTCGCAGGCAAGAGAGTGAGATTTTCTATACACAGCTTCATGATGCTCGGACTGACCGCAGAACTCAATAGGCTTGAGATTGATGTAGTGAGAGGTCAGAGGACTGCTTACGAGACAGAGTTGCATGAGGTACGCCAGGCTTACCTTAGTTCCGAGGCTCGGAACAGGGCATTATTGGCGCGACTTAAGACACTGGAGACTCACATGAGTCGTATGGAGTGGCAGCGCCAGAGAGCTGAGGATGATGCAGTCAGACAGATCATGCGTACCCAGGTGCTAGAGGCTAGAGCTCGAATTGATACGGTGGAGGACACCGATAGTAGCTGTTAGTTGTACTTTTCATTTCTAGCTATCTTGTATAGGTTTTATTTAAGCTTTCTGGGTTAACTCCAACTCATGGACTTTAGACCTATTTTCTATTATTAGTACTATATCATTGTGGTCATTTTGTACAAATCATGTATGATTTGACATTATGTTATGAAATGTTGATGTATGATGTTATGGCTGATCTCATTTTATTCATTTTCCATTGTGTTGTGATGTAGTTATTATTATCATATCTATTTGTATCGACATTATGATTATATCTCACGTACATTGTATTTTTATGATTATTAGATCATGCAGACAAGACAACGAGAGCAATACGCGCCATGACTCCAGAATCCATTCAAGCTATGATCGATCGGGCAATCCAAAGAAACTCTACTCAGGATGATGCGAGCCAAAATTCGGGTGGGGGACCCAGAAGGCCTGTGCAACCTGCACGTGTCTGTTCCTACCCCGACTTCATAAAATGCCAACCCTTGAACTTCAAGGGAACTGAAGGCATTGTTGGCTTGTCTTAATAGATCGAAAAGAATGGGATACAGTTTCCATCATTAGCATGTGCCGTTGAAAATCAAGTGAAGTTTGCTACCTGCACTCTGCTAGGTGCTGCACTAACCTGGTGGAATGGTCATGTGAGAACCTTAGGTCATGATGCTGCTTACGCTATGACTTGGGGGACTTTCAAGAAGAAATTGACGGACAAATATTGTCCAAATGGTGAAATCAAGAAACTTGAAATTGAACTGTGGAATCTTAAGGTCAGGGGAAACGATGTTGCAGCTTACACTCAGCGTTTCCAAGAACTAGCCTTGATGTGCACCAAATTTCTTGCTGATGAAACCGCGAAGATTGACAAGTATATCGGTGGACTTCCCGATAACATTCATGGAAATGTCATGTCTGCAAGACCCAAGACTCTTGATTTTGCTATCGAGTTGGCCAACGACTTGATGGATCAGAAACTCCGCACTTATGCGGAAAGGCAGAATGAAAACAAGAGGAAGGCTGATGATTCGTCAAGAAACTATCAGCAACAACAACCCCACAAGAAGCAAAATGTGGCTAGGGCATACACTGCTGGCCCTGGTGGAAAGAAGGTTTATACTGGGGACCTACCTCTGTGCACCAAGTGCAATTACCACCACACGGGGCAATGTGCACCCAAGTGTGGAAAATGCAAGAGGTATGTGCCTGCCATCAATGATTGTCAGGTCAATACCAACAACAACAATAACAACAACAACAACAAGAATCAAAAGGCTGGGGCATGCTATGAATGTGGTAACACCGGGCATATAAAGAGGGATTGTCCAAAACTGAAGAACCGTAGGAATGGCAACGGGAATGGCCCAGCTCAAGGAAGAGCTTATGCTTTAGGAGGAAGAGATGCTAGCCCGGACTCTAACGTCATCACGGGTACGTTTCTTCTCAACAACCGTTATGCTAAGATTTTGTTTGATACTGGTGCGGATAGGAGCTTTGTATCTTCTACCTTTAGTGCCTCGATTAACATTACCCCCACTACCTTAGAAAATCATTATGACGTAGAATTAGCCGATGGGAAAATCATAGGAGTTAATACCATAATTCGAGGTTGTACTCTAAACTTCATGAATCATCCTTTCAACATCGACTTGATGCCTGTCCCACTCGGTAGTTTTGACGTCATTATTGGAATGGATTGGTTAACAAAGTATCATGGAGTGATCATCTGTGACGAGAAGATTGTACGTGTTCCTTTCGGAAGAGAGATGTTAATTTTTCAAGGCAATGGAAACAACCAAAGGGAAGAATCCCGCCTAAATATCATTTCATGTACTAAAGCACAAGAGTATTTGTCAAAGGGATGTGATGTCTTTTTGGCACACATTACCACGAAGGAAGCCAAAGACAAGTCGGAGGAGAAACGGCTTGAGGACGTGCCAATCGTTAGAGACTTTCCTAAGTATTTCCTGAAGACTGCCGGCAATCCACCAGCTCGACAGGAGAGTTTTCCAAATTTGATTTGTACCAGGTGCTGCACCTGTAGCACGGGCGCCTTATCGGTTGGCACCATCCGAAATGAAAGAACTGGCGGAACAACTTCAAGAACTATCCGACAAAGGATTTATAAGGCCCAGCTCTTCACCCTGGGGAGCCCCGGTCCTGTTCGTCAAGAAGAAAGACGGATCGTTTCGCATGTGCATCGATTATCGTGAACTGAACAAGTTAACGGTGAAGAACCGTTACCCACTTCCTAGAATTGATGACTTGTTCGATCAACTTCAAGGGTCGAGTGTCTACTCAAAAATCAACTTTTACGATCTAGAGTCATCATCAGTTGAGATTCACGAAGAAGACATTCCTAAGACCGCGTTTAGGACGCATTATGGGCATTATGAATTTCAAGTAATGCCTTTTGGTTTGACAAACGCACCGGCAGTATTTATGGACCTCATGAACCGGGTGTGCAAACCTTATTTGGATAAGTTTGTGATTGTCTTTATCGACGATATACTAATTTATTCAAAGAACAAGGAAGAGCATGAAGAGCATCTCAAATTAATTTTGGAGTTGCTTAAAAAGGAGGAGTTGTACGCAAAATTTTCCAAGTGTGAATTTTGGATTCCAAAGGTACAGTTTCTCGGACACGTGATTAATAGTAAAGGCATTCACGTGGATCCAACAAAGATCGAGTCAATTAAGGATTGGGCGTCTCCTAAGAGTCCAACAGAGATCCGCCAATTTTTAGGACTCGCTGGTTATTACCGAAGATTCATTGAAGGCTTCTCCAAGATAGCAAAGTCAATGACTAAGTTGACTCAGAAGAATGTGAAGTTTGACTGGGGAGAGAAAGAGGAAGCCGCATTTCAATTGATTAAACAAAAGCTGTGTAGCGCACCCATTCTGGCCTTGCCTAAAGGATCAGAGAACTTCATTGTTTACTGTGATGCCTCGCATAAGGGTTTGGGTGCCGTGCTTATGCAAAACGAGAAAGTTATAGCCTATGCTTCTCGACAACTGAAAATCCATGAGAAAAACTACACAACTCATGATCTGGAACTTGGAGCTGTGGTGTTCGCTCTTAAGATGTGGAGACATTACTTATACGGAACAAGGTGCACCGTATTTACCAACCACAAGAGTTTACAACATATCCTCGATCAAAAAGAGTTGAACATGAGGCAACGACGTTGGTTGGAGTTGCTTAGTGATTATGATTGTGACGTTGGTTGGGAAAGCAAACGTTGTTGCTGATGCTTTGAGTAGGAAAGAACGGTCTGAACCTTTAAGAGTCCGAGCCTTAGTCATGACTATTGGCTTGAACCTTCCTAAACAAATCCTAGAAGCTCAAACCGAAGCATTAAAACCTGAAAACCTTACTGCTGAAGATGTTGGAGGTATGCTCCGACAAGACCTTACAAAGGAAAGATTGAAACCCCGTGCGGACGGAACCTTATGTTTAAACAACAGGAGTTGGTTACCGTGTTATGGCGACTTAAGGACTCTAGTCATGCACGAGTCTCATAAGTCAAAATATTCTATTCATCCGGGTTCAGACAAGATGTACCAAGACTTGAAGCAGTTGTATTGGTGGCCTAACATGAAGGCGAACATTGCCACTTATGTTAGCAAATGTCTGACTTGTGCTAAAGTCAAGGCAGAACATCAAAAACCTTCTGGCTTACTAGTCCAACCGGAGATTCCAGAATGGAAGTGGGAGAAAATCACCATGGATTTCGTCACTAAACTCCCTAAGACGGCAAACGGTTATGACACCATTTGGGTGATCGTTGATCGTCTTACAAAATCTGCTCACTTCCTACCAATGAGGGAAAATGATCCCATGGAGAAGTTAATGAAGCTTTACATGAAGGAAGTAGTCACCCGACATGGTGTGCCTGTTTCTATTATCTCCGATCGTGATGGTAGATTCACATCACTATTCTGGAAAGCACTTAATAAGGCATTGGGAACCCGATTGGACATGAGTACGGCCTATCATCCCAAAACTGACGGTCAAAGTGAAAGAACTATCCAAACTTTGGAAGACATGTTACGCGCTTGCGTGTTAGACTTTGGAAAGAATTGGGATAGACATTTACCGTTAGTAGAATTCTCTTACAACAACAGTTACCATACGGGGGGGGGGGGGGGGGGGTGGGGGGGGGGGGGGGGGGGGGGGGGGGGGGGGGGGGGGGGGGGGGGGGGTGGCCCTACCAGCATAAAGGCTGCACCCTTTGAGGCACTGTATGGACGAAAGTGTCGATCACCCGTATGTTGGGCAGAAGTTGGAGATGCTCAGCTTACTGGTCCTGCAATAATTCATGAAACCACCGAGAAGATCGTCCAAATCAAAAGCAGAATCCAAGCCGCTCGTGACCGACAGAAGAGCTATGCAAACATTAGACGTAAACCAATGGTATTTCAAGTTGGTGACAAGGTCATGTTAAAAGTTTCACCTTGGAAAGGAGTTGTGCGTTTTGGCAAACGGGGGAAGTTAAACCCTAGGTATGTCGGTCCTTTCAAGGTGATCGAGAGAGTCGGAACGGTTGCCTATAAACTTGAGCTACCACAACAATTAAGCCGAGTTCATAACACGTTCCACGTGTCAAATCTGAAGAAGTGTCTGTCCGATGAATCACTTGTGATTCCGTTGGAAGAGCTACGTGTTGATGACAAGCTCCACTTTGTGGAAGAACCGGTAGAAGTTATGGATCGTGAAATCAAACAATTGAAGAGAAGTCGCATTCCCATCATTAAGGTTAGATGGAACTCTAAACGAGGTCCTGAGTTTACCTGGGAACGTGAGGACCAATTCAAGCAGAAGTATCCACATCTCTTCACCAAGACCGCACCGTCGTCAAGTGCCGCGTCTTAAGCCTTGAGGACAAGGCTCATTTAACGGGGGGAGACTATAACACCCTGTGTTTTCAGGTCATATTACGATCCCCATCTATTTCATATTCCCTTTTCATTTATTGAGTTTTGCGTGCTCATTTCCATTTAAATCGCTTTAGTTAAATCGCGTAGGCACAAAAATTTAGCATTTAGCTAGAGACGTAACCTAAACCCATTAAGACCTTACTTGAACCCTTTGTATTCGTCATTTATTTTATATTTCTCGTCAAGAAGAGTTACATGATCACATTCATTAAATTTTATCCAAGTAAAAACTTCTTAAAACAAAATTTCACCAAAGTTTTAACTCTTACACACTAGGAAACTAAATAAACTTAGATAAAAATCCATATACTCTTACAATCTAGCATATCAATCGTGTATTCCCTCATTCAAATCCCTCAAACCGTATAAGGCAAATAAAAGATACCAAATCCCTACAAAGTCTCCCAAAATTTCTTCTATCCCTTTTGTCCATCGTGTAAAAGCCCAAGCCCTTTTACAAAACCCACACAATCTCGTGATTACCTAGCCTGCTACTTCTTGGTTTTGATCCCACGCTTCTAACAGTAATCCCCTTTAAATCACTATACATTGACCAAGTGAAATCCAAGAAATTCTTTACCTCAATTGGATTAACAATAGAACGTGACTTCTAGGTAAACACTATGCATGCCTTTCAATTTTGCATAAAGGACCAGGTTTGTCTCTTTGAAAACACAGCAACAACACAACTCAGATACCTCATACTTCATTATCTCATCTTTGTTTTCCTTGTTCTCCTACTCCTGAATTCGACACACACACACAAAATCCTTACACCTTTGTTATCTCCATACACCCTAGAAAACCCTAATACCTCCAACGAAACCCTAACTAGTTCCATTAGTGTTTCGTTCCCTTGTTTAAACGCCCTCATTAAAACAGCAAGAAGGAGTGGGTACGTGACCATAGGAGTGCAAGAAGTTGGGAAAAATCATTGGTTTGAGTGTTTGGTTGTGTACACGTGAGGAGTGAAGGGAGTCGAGTATCCATCATTCCCGTGGGTCAAGCTTTTCACGCCTCCGTCTTTGAAGTTTTTGTGAGATAAATCCTTCCTCGTTAATTATCTTATATGTGCAATGCTTATGTTCTTTAGGGTGTGCTTGATAAAAAGAAAACATGTCTTTTTTTATGTTTTCCTGATGTAGAACGAACAACATGTAAAACCCTATACGACTTGTGAAGTGGCTAAGGAAATATGGGCCATAGTTATGCGAGGGTAATAGGTCTAGCATGCCAACCATTTGTAGATTAGACTCGTTGGCTAAGTAACACGAAAACACATAAACTAAACTTTTAAAACAAAAGAACGCCGCCCACACCTATAGGTTTGAGTGCATTATTCGACCACTAGGAATGGAGTATAAAATTGAAACTTAGTTATTACTTATAGAGGACGTGTAAGGGATTGTTTTGCCCCTGAAATCATTAATTTTCGTCAAGTATTGACAAAGTTAGAAAGTCTCAAAGATGAGCAATAACCTGTTATTTTTACACTATTTCAAAACAGCCCTGGAAGGTCGACTTTAGGCTTTGATTCGACTCAATTAAACTGAGAGATAAGGTCGGTGCTTAGGGGCTTTTTGTATTTGACATGGTGAGCTTTATTTATAAATTCGAATCATTAAAAACGGTTAAGTAATATGCTCGCAAACTGAGACCAAAACACTGACCTCGCAGTCAGCACATGCTGAAATACGCAGTCAGCACATGCTGAAAACTGTCAAACCTTGCGACACGCACACATTTCGACTCACCTTTAACCCCGTTAATGACCCCGACACACAAAACTTATAAAAGATGAATTATAGTCCACCTGGCCTAGTTTACAACGGTACCTTTATCTTGTCCTAACATCGGGTAACGAAGTCGCAAACTGAGACCAAAACACATACATCACAATCAGCACATGCTAAAAATAAAACTCATTTATTATTCTTAGTCTGAAAAACAGCCCTTGCGACCCGCACATGTTTAGCCCCGTTTTTAACTATTTAAACGACCTCGTTGGACAAAACTTAAATGACAAAAGTTGTAGACGACCCAGCTGAGACTTCAAATATATTTTTAGTTTTCCTTGCCGTTAAATAACGAATCCTTAAAATCATTGTAAAACTCCAAGTCGTCCAATATTGAAACTTAGTAAAAATTTCACTCATTTGATTGGATTAAACGTCAAGGTTTCGTATAATTATTTGACACACTTAAAGACTAAACCAAGGGCTGATCTAAACTAATGTTTTTGTAACACCCCCAAAAATATGTCGCAGCGGAAATGTGTCTGAGGGCGTTACTTCATAATACAACAACACAAGATACAAG
>BQNB010021850.1:16542-58960 GCA_026074375.1 Tanacetum coccineum | reverse complement strand
AGATTTTCACTTGGACGATTCTTGGATGAAGATTTTTCCGGTTTATCTCGTTTCTTCTCTGATGTTAAGCAAACCAGGGGAGTATTAGTTTCTCTCACCTTTTATTTATTTCCCCTTTTCTTGTTTATCGAGTACTTTTAGAACATTGTGGACAATGTTCAACTTAAGTGTAGGGCGGTAATGAAAACCTTAGAAACTATTCTTTCATTTGCATTTGCTTTGTCGTAAAAACGATGTGTAATATACCGAAACATAGTTTATGACGGTAATTTTGGCCCAAATTAATTTTTTATGGCATATATCGGTGAAACTGTAGTATTAGAAGTGTCTCATGGATAGGAGTTATATATCTAGCACAAAAACTCCTACCACTAAAAAATTCCACCCCCAAAATGTGAGTTTCGCCCCTAGATCTTTAGGAATAAAACATTCATCTTTAATGCTTATGAGAGTGTACCGGTACTCTATTAGATTCTAGAACTTGCTTTAATGATGCATCCCGAGACTGCTAGTGAGATCGCATTCGTGTGATTAGGATTTACTAAGTGATAAGAGGCATTAGGATAACCCTTGTTTTTAGCTTGCGTTTGTTATAGTTATGATGATCTCATTGGTCATATAACTACCCCCACACTCTTGCTATGCACTTGTTTTTAGTGCAAGATACCCCTAGTATACCCCTCTGAGCCTATCCTTTTTGCGGTTCTCGTAATTTTCCGGTGGATTCCAAATTATTAATGAAGAGCATTATCATTGTTTACACCCCACTAAAATGTTACACCCAAATCGCCTTAGCCCCCCTTTGTATGTACTTATTTTTAGTACATATTGTGAACATTATTGTTTAAACCCTAGTTAATTGATAACCATAATAGTTATTTCTTTTTAGTATCAAATTCCCTACGAAAATGCTTGTAATTATGTTATAAATATCTGAAAACAATACTTAATTACTTATATTTAGTTTTCAGGAGAAATTCGAGCATTGGAGCAAAAAAACAGGATTTGGATGTGGAATTTAAGTAATTAAAGGCACCTAAGGTTTTTACGGCGTAACCTCCCCACAAGAGTTACGCCGGTAACCAAGATTAAAGAAGAGACGCTGTCAGCATCAGGCGTTGTCGGTGAACATCCATCATCTTTACGCCGTAACATGTACATTAAAGAAGGATTGCGTATCCTAGTCAGCGTTATGATGTAACCATGGCGATACAATTACGCCGTAACACAAATTAAGCCTAGAGAATTAGAAACCACATCAGCATTGTTACGGTGTAACGTATACATAACTGTTATGCCATACCACATTTGATACTTATAAATAGAGCCCTCATTTGGCACTATCAGTATCACTCACCTTTCACCACTCACAATACAGTACCAAGGGGGTGAACCAAGCCTCCAAGACCCAAAGCATTCCACCAAAAGTCCAAGGGAGAAGTCAGTTTACCTATTTTTGTATTTAATCGTTCAAAAACGCATAATGTAAGACTAATGACGATTCAATCCATGATTACTTTCATTTATTCTTGCTGTATTGTTACCATGAGCGGCTAAGCACTTCTAGTGCTGGCCTAGTTATGAATTTACTATTGTTATGATGAATGTTTCCTGTCTAATTGTTGGTTTATTAGATATCCTTTTAAGTCTGTCATTGATCCTTGAGTTTTGGTAGTGTTAAGGGTGGTTTAGATCCTGTTAGTTATGTTATTATGCGGACTTGTTGAACATGGGATCCCTAGTGTAGGAATTTATCAAATTACCGCCTCTATCACATTAAACACTTCAAAAACGTAAGAACGCTTTCAGAGAGTGTTTATAATCTATCTAGATTATAGACAGGTCGTTAGGATAGTTGGGGATTAATCACTGCAAGCTTGGATGCCCTGCTCGTGTGATCTTAGGAGAATTGGAATCGCAGAGTAAGTATAGGACATACCTCAAATGCAAATTCGGGTCTGTTGAAATTAGAACCACTAATAAAATAATACTTAGACATTGCACAGGAAATACACATCATAGCATTAGTAATGAAATAACTAGGTTAGCACGCCTTTCTCCCTACTATTTACAAATCAATTTATTTTCTGCAATTTATTTTCTGTTAAGTCTTCAAATCAATTAAAACAAGTTTTAAAACCGTGATAAATCAAATTAAATCTATTTACACTTAGCTCTTGGGAACGACCTTGGATTTACCAATACTTGCACTATATAGGACTGGGTTCTCTGCCCTATAGTGCGCGAATCGATAGACGTGTTTTATAAATTTAAAACTTAGCAATTATTTATTCAACACAAATAACGCATCAAGTTTTTGGCACCGCTATCGAGGAGCTAAAATTAGTTATAGTTTGATTTCTTGCATTCATTTTGTTACTAAATGTTGTTAAGCATTTCAGGAAACATAATGGCTGAGGGAGAGATCGATAACCTCACCATGGAGCAATACTTAACATTGACTCGAGGGAACCAGGCACCGGGCGTGGTTAAACCCGAAATTAGAGGCAATGTGAATTTCGAGATCAAGAGTCAATTCATGCCAGAATTGAGGGAAGACACCTTTTTCGGAAACAAGAAGGACGATGCTCATGAGCATGTGGAGCGAGTTTTAGACATCGTTGGCTTATTCAACATTCCAGGAGTAACACACGACGCGATCATGCTACGAGTTTTTCCCATTATGTAACAATCCGCATTTTCACGTCATTTTACATCACTAAATATTCAACTATTTATTTTAAACTTTTACGCGTTCACTTTTAATTTTCAACGTTTAGTTAAATCGCGTAAACTAAAAATCACCATTCAACGTAAACCGCCATCAATCAAATAAAAGTTTACGTCAAGCAAGTGTTATATAATTATTACGAGGATAATTTATAACTTTTCATATTTTATTTTTATTGGTTACGTAAAACGTTTACATTTCGCAATAAAATACCAACTTTGTTGCATTTGTGGCATTTAGGAGCACATGGACCATCGTGGTGATAGTTTCATTTTGAGCATATGGGTGTAGATCCCCCATATTGTTTCTTCTCAACAGTTCCTGTAGCATAAGCCCTGTCGGTGTTCTGCCTCTTGTTTTGGTGTTGTTGTTGTGGTTGTTGGTTATCATATTGCTTTCTCTTGTTCTCTATCTAACTGTCAGCAAAAGTACGGATTCTTTTATCCATCACTTCGATTGCCTTCAATCATACTTGTAACAGCCCATTCAACCATAAACATACAATTAATTAAATCCTTAACAAAACACATTTCAATATTAAAAAGTCCATTTCAACCATCGTTAGTAACCCGCCTTGTATATTAATACGAATCCATAATAAAAGTTGTCGTTCATTTGTAAAATTATTGTTATAAATATATGCATAAAAGAAGAACATTTGTTCGCCACAAAATTGGTCACCGGGTACCCGCCATCGCATTTTGCGAATACCCTACTAGTCTAAATTAAAGGAGGGAGAGAGAGAGGGGGGGTATTACATACAAAATCACAAAATAAATTAGCTAGTACCAACAAATAAAACAACTAAAAACTGATATATACACGTATACATCAATACAATATGCAAATCAGAGTCATAAACTAATCAAAAACTACATCAACAAAACATGAAAGTATTATCAAAATTTTATATGTCAAGAAGGAAAAAGACACACGAATAAGAAAAACACCCAAAATCGAAATCTTCATAGATAAAAAACCCTAAGTTCAAACCTTAAATTTATTTGGAATTTGAAGATTGAAGATATAAAGCATGAAACATAAAAAATTCAGTAATTGTTTTAGGTTTTTGAATCCTCAAAACAAAGACAAGATATAAAAGGGCTAATTATTAAAAGAATCATCATACGTATCCCTATAAACTTTTATAAACATCAAATAAAAAAAAATACTTATGTGAACATTAATGTGGTTTTTTGGGCATCTATGACCATTTAAAAAAACCCATTAATGTAAACTTACTTAATTGTTTATTATTTTTGCAATCAAATGACCCCCCACCCTCAGTTTGACATAAATGATCCATGTGACCGTCAAAGTTGGCATCAGCCGTCCTGGTCCCCTTTTTACCTTAACACGTTTTATTTTACCCGGTTTTGCACTAAATTTAATTACCCGACCTACTCCTTTTTACTAAAAACCATTTAACAACATAAGTAAGAATCAATACAAGATGGAAAGCCAAGTCTAACTACATAATAACCATAAAAATACATAACCATTTCCATTACATACATAATCATTAACATTCATTACCGTTTATAAAGGGTACGAAAATAATATCAGTTTTATCTGACATACATCAAACTAAGATAAGATTAGTGTTACCAAAAGATTACATAAACACAATAGAATGATCAAACAACCCCATCTTTCCTCATTCCCCTTCCTCTCTGCTCCCCTCTTCTCACTGTGCAACATCAAATGACTTCATAAAATCATATCCCAGGTTTGTCTTATTTTCCAACGCAATGCAGCAATTCCATATTGGTACAACGCTTTTAACAATAAATTTTTTAGGTGGATTCTTTAGAGTTCGTTGAATCTTTAGAGTTAAAAGGGCTGGTGAATTGGAAGCGCTTGACTTACTAGTTGTTGAGTTAGAACCTTTTCCCTTACTTTTTAGAGTTGGAAGGGCTGTTGAGTTAGAACATTTTACCCTTTGTTTTTGTCTTCGTAAAAATAAAAACTCTTCAATGTCCTCACCCGTCTCATCGTCATACCATATAAGAAATGCCTTTGATAACCCTTTACTAGAAACAATCTCCTCCACAGAACTTGAGAAACTTGAGTCAAATTCATCAGAATTTGAGTCAAATTCATTTGGTGTTATAGTCTTCAGAACTTGAAGTTGAATCAATGATAATTATTTCTGCAAACAACAAGGTCATTAGTAATTGGATATAAGTTGAAACAATAATAATTATTTATGCATGGTTAGAGAGAAACTTGTTGATATTTAAGCACCTATGGTATAAACCAAACTTTTAAGTAAATGTGGTCTAAAACATATGATAACAAGTACTAAGTGGTCTAAACCATATACAAAGGAACCTACATGTACATATACTCCACTGCACTCACACACTAATGCAAAGTGGTCTGCTCAAGGCAAAGTGGTCTACTTAGTCCAAATTTTAAAACAAGCAAGCATGTGCAAACCAAGGAGTATAACTGCTAAGTAGCTAAGTGGCCTAAACCATATAAAGCACCTATATGTACATATACTCCACTGCACTCACACACTCTTGCAAATTATTCTACTCAATGCAAAGTGGTCTGCTTAGCCTATATTTGTAACAAGCAAGCCAACTAGCAAGACCAAGGAAGGTATAACTGCTAAGTAGACTAATGGTCTAAACCATATAAAAACACCTACATGTACATATACTCCACACTACACGTAACACTAATTCAAAGTGGGTTGCTTAATGCAAAGTGGTCTGCTCAGTCCATATTTTGAAACAAGCAAGCCTGTGCAAACCAAGGAGTATAACTGTTTTGAGACTACTACAATCTATAAAACAAGCAAGCATGTGATAACCAAGGAGACACAAGATGTCCATAGCCTATCCAAAACCAAGGAGTATAACTCTTGTGAGACTGCTACAATCTATAAAACAACTTGTGGATTTTAATAACAATGGGAAAGCTCTTGAAATTGTGGATTTTAAGACAAATAAGCCTATGACAAACCAATGTATACATGGCAATGTCATAGCCTGTGCAAACTAGAGGAGACATGGTCCACATCCAAACAAAAGAGGCAATCCTGTGATAGCAATTCTATGATTTATATGAACAACATTAATTTAATAACCGTAAGTACTAAAGTTTTGCCAAAAGTTCGCCTAAAGTAACTAAAGTTATTTTTTTGTTACAAAGAGGTTATCTCAAGTATAAGGGTGACTTTTTTAAGGTTTCAATAAAGCCAAATAAACAAGCCTACTTTGTGAAAGTTCGTAACATAAATAATACCTGTAATACTTGGTACTCTTGTAAACTATTTTAAAGGTTCAGTAACCCAAATAATAAACCCGTATACTTGAGTAACCTATTTGTAACCAAAAAACTTTAGTAACTTAAGTGAACATTTTGGCAAACTTTAATAACATATTTATGTATTAACCCTAACCAGTACTTTTTTTTTTGAAAACACCACAATAATAAAACAACTACAAACCATATACGACATATAATGACCATGGGACCACATTTAGTATCAAACGATAAGGACCAAATTTATTAGGATTGACCCACCATAGTGGCAACAAATTGTGCCCCCCATGACAGAATCAGGACCTACTAAACTATATACAAGCCATATAATGACACAGACTCTTGCACATAAACATGATTCAATCAACCAATCCTTAGTGCTACTGTTTGTTGACCCTTTGTCAAAATCCATTCGAACACAAAACTTGTACTGACAAAAATTCTTACTAATCGAATAACATCATATGTTGTTACATTACATTTGTCTAAGAACAATCTCAAAGAATATGTATTAACATGATAATTAATAACAACATAACTACACAATAGGAATAAAGAACAAACATTTGTCCTTGTTCATCTTTGATTGTCCGAGTTTAATCTAGAATTTCCTTGAAGCTTTGTTGGGTAGAAGAATTAGAGTTTAAGTGTGAGACGCGATAATATAAAATTGAGGTCATGATAAGTAATTTAATATAGGGATTTTGGGATAGAGATTTTATTATTAACATTGGTATTGATATTAATAAAAGACTAAAGGACCATGTTAATGTAATATTGATACAAATGTATCATGTTATAATAATTTCAAGGGTAAAATGGTCAAAGAAACCTAAAAAAGACAAAAAAACTACCTTAATGTTCACATAAGGATTTTTATTTTTTATGTTTATAAAAGTTATTTAGGGAAAAAGTATGTTTATTGTTCTCAAGCAGGTCTTCTTTATAATATTCAATTTTTAAAATTATATTTTGGCTTACTTTAACCTAAAACAAACACTTTAACGTCAATGTACCACACAAAAACAAAAACTAATCATATGGTAGTTTCCAGAGGAAAGAAGTGTGTCGATCCTAAGAGCGAGAAAAATCTTAAAATTTATAAATATTATGGTTAACTAAACAAAGTTAAATTTAACACAAGTTAATTCTATTCTAATGTTAAAACCTTGCAAAACTATGGTATCCTAATTCTAACGGATAAGGGTGGGTTTTCCAGCCTAAGATACTGGCACAGTGTATTCTGTTGTAACTTATGATCAACTTAAGACACAATAACACACGAAGCAAACAGACAAAAGATCAGGAAGAAGCGATCTATCCAAATATAAGAAAACTCAATTAACAAAGGATTAATCCAATTAAAACGTTGGTTTGTTTTATTAGTGCCAATGAATACTTTATCTCGAAGACGGCATATCAATTCTAAAGATATAGGCGTTACTTCTTCCTAAGACCTAACCACTAGAATTCTGTTTTACAAGTAAACGCATCCGCTATAAAGCATCCTATTTTCTGATAAACTTTATCTATAGAGGTTAAAGCAACGAAGATCATGTTAAAAACCTACTCCTAAAGACTTTAAACCCATTACTGCTATACGTCAATTTATATACTAGTAGTCCACTGGCCAAGTCTTTACCAATTGATTAAGAACATACTCGTTAATCCCAAGGGTCACCGTACCAGTCCCAACTAAGCTTACAAACTCAAGGCAAAGAGTAGGTCTTCATGTAATATCTAATACCTAAAGGACTAGATAAATAAACACTATATTAGAGAGCCATCCCAACATCTAGATAACGGGATGCATATCACTAGATCCAGTTGATTGATAGTCATACAAAAGCATGCAAACAAGTATAACTTGAAATAAACATAAAAAGCAATCATGATAAATTAAGCATTCAAGAAAAACAAACCAAACATTAAATCTTCATAATAATGCTATACCCAAGGTATTAGTCCCCTCAATCGTCATAATCAATACAAGAGTAATAATTCAACCAAGGTAAACTAACCGAGCTAAACGAATGATACAAAAAATCAAATGATTACTTGAGTATATGAGATTACAAAGTGTTTCCTATGGAATTAGTAGCTTTGCTTGACCTCTTCTGCTCTTCTTGCCTTCTGGAAATCGAATTTTATGTTTAAGGTATCGAAAATATAATCAAGCACTTCGAAAACCCCGTTTTTTTATTTATTTATTTTAGGTTTCTTTTATAAGGTCTGGAATTTTGGGTCGATTAAACTCCGTATCAAGGTAGATTGATACGGCACATTGAGGGTTTATTGGAGTAGGGACCATGTTTGATATCTTTTAGAATATTATATTACTTTATATTGAATACGACGTATAGAGTTCTCCTGGATACAGGGTATTGGACTTTATATCTTCGTGGTTTCTTGTGAAGTGAAGGCACAGATATGGCCGTATCATCCTTGAGGATACGGCGTATATGATGGTCAGAATATAATCCTACACAGTGTCACTTCGTTTAAAGCCCAGAATGCGTGCTTTTTTGCTAATCATCATAAGTACTCCCATAATAACTACAAAGTCTCAAATACAAACATTAAGTAAACAATTCTTGCAATAATCATATACAAAATGGGTTATTAACAAGGTAAAAATGATGCTATAAAAGGTGACGATATTAAAGTCAGTCAAATAACCCCCCACTTGAATCCTACTGTCCTCAAGTAGCCTTAAGGTAGCTTAGAAGAGATGTATCCCTAAGGATTTTTTTTTCCGATAAGCATTTATTCGATCAAATTACTATGTACATAACAAACACCTTCACAAATAGAAGATAAAAACACTCAAATCACTCAACTAATCATGTGGGTAACATGTAACTAATTCGCGTCAATTGCTCGGTCGTGATGAGTAATTCAAATCATAAGCTTGGTAAGGGATACACATCTCTACCACTAGAGCTAAAGAGAAAAAGTTAAAAAAGGCAAATGGGTTTTAATGATAAGGCTTAGGGTTGAACATTCTAAACAATCTTTCCACCAAAAGTACCCACACCAAACAAGGCACAGAAGAGAATCACACATACAAAGCCGTAACAACGGAATAAGACAACGTGATTCGATCACAATCCACATAAATTATCGAGATTAAACAAGGGTTAAATGGAATGAAGAATGAGAAATGGGTAAGGAATCTTCTAACTTTCCACCACCAAGAATTTAATAAACCACCAAGGCACAGAATTACACTTACATGTCTGAAAACGACAGAATAAACATGCATGAACTCTGATCCACATCCTCAATCTGTAACACCTAAGGTTTAATCATTAGGAAAGGAAAATAAATTGTTGATAAATAAAAATTTATGAAACCAATAGATTAAGTCCAAACAGATACGTACAAGTTGCTAGATACTTTGATCTCCCGACCGTAAACCATGATAAAGACCACAACTACAAACGACAAACGTCTTGATCATAAATATCAAAAACAACAACTAAGTTGGCGTACTCAGAAAACGGCAACTTCCCAATCTCCTCATACTTAACATACTTTTGACAAAGACAAGTGGCGATGTCTACCACTTTATACAAAACTTTACATTGTTGATTTATAACCATGTATCAACGAATAATCAATCCTTCAAATAATACCATCGGTTTAAGCTTTAACGAACCGACTATCTTTACACTTTCACATCGTTCTTTTTTTGTTTTAGCAATTTTACCTAGATATTATTAGTTTTTTTAGACATATAAACTACGAAATCTCGGTGTAATTTCCACGTCATCCATCACGATCATAATAAACTTCCGGATAATTTCTTCTAACATTCATCAATCTTCGGAACGTATCAATAATTGTATGGTAAAGTACAAATGAATGAGGTTTTGACTAATTTTTACATTCTCCCATTGTCAATGAGCAAATTTCCCAACCAACTAGCATAGAAAATGACACAAGACATATTAGAAATACATACTTATACACAACTTTAAAGCACTAGCAACAGAAGAATAGACAAAAAACTAACACGGAAGCTAAGTATGTCACGAAACAACAAGTTTCTAGTTATCCTAGAAGGTAAAAGGCACAACAGGTAAATTAATCTAGGGGTATCTTACTCTAAAAATGAGAGTAAATAAAGGGTTATTACTGGGTAAACTAACCATGTAGTAAGTTTTTTTGAAAAATTATTAATATAATAAAACCACATATACAAAAGGCTTTTAAGTGTAATCTTGAAAGAAGATTAACCAATTGAATAAAAACAAGTTACTCCATCTAAATCCATAGTACTCATTATTATGGTCTCAAATAGATATACCCCAGCCAGTTCAAAAAGTCTACAACATACACCGACACAACACGCATAATTTATGGAGATTTGGGTAAAAATTTAGAAAATGGATAAGGCTAAATCCTCACAATAACATAAATAAAGGTTATCGTGCATGTTATGTAACTAGTAATTTCACAAACCTATGCTTGAATTTTTTTTAAAACTTGAGCATAATTTAAGCATTTTAATGTGAAAAATAGGACAAGTAACGTTCTAATTCCCATCCCCCCACTTAAATTATACAACGTCCTTGTTGTATAGATAAAACATTAAAAACGAGAAATTAAAAGAATTAGAACGAGAAACTCCCTGATGTTTTGCTTGATAGATTCTCCAAGTTAAGTTTATAAGCAAGAATTCCCCGAATTATTGATACTTACGCACTTTGGTCGATTTTTTTTCCACGAGTAGTCCTATGCAAAATATTAGGAAAAACATGTCAAAATCCCCTATCTCGGGTTAGTACCCTACATTAAAACTAATAAAAATTACAGTACAGGCATTCAATAGCCCGTATCCAAAAACTATGAAACGCCGTATAGTAAAGATATGTAAAAAGTATCAATACGTCCAGTCTGCCCAAATACGCCGTATCATGTGCATGAATAAAACGCCTATTGACAGATCATACAATATAATTTTAAAATGCAGAAAAATAAAGGACTGATAATGTCCATACCATTTATACACCGTAGTTAAGGTAGCGGATAATACGCCGTATAATGTCTGGGAAGACAAAACTTGATTAAAATAAAATAAGAAGACTGACCGGGTTGTCCTCTCGGTAGCAATTTTCTTTCAGCTAGTCTTTAAGTTAGTCTTTTTTCTTCAGCTTCCTTCTACTTCGATCTCATCATAGCTTATATGCCTAGACTGTGTGAGCCATTCTTCCATTTTTGAATCTCAGATATAATCCGGGTCCACAATCAAAACCCCGTTGGTAAGAAACTGTTTGAGCTTCCTCTGGTACAATCTAAGATTCCATTAGCTTACCATGCACACCACCTTTAGTATTGGCATGATCTTGTTGCATTTGGGCCATTGGATAGATGGTTTTAAACCTCGGTGTGATTGCGCTATTTGGTAAATTATCACGTTATCATTACCATTATGGATAGTGATTAACCCATCAAACCTTCTTGCTTCCACATATGAAGCTTTGCAAAATGGTTCTCCAAAAATGATATCTCCTATATCTTGATCTTAGTAGCCATCCATATTTTCTATTACTTCAAAAGGAGTTACAACAGAAAAATTTCCGACAAATATAGGTACATTCATAAAAGCTCCAACTACGTTCTTTCCTTTGTATTCAACTTTGTCCTTCATTATAGAATTGTATAACTCTCTAGACATCACATTAATGGACAAAAGTGGGAAAAAAATTAGCATTTACATGTTCAAAACCTATCATGCATGAAAATCTTAAGTTGTAGGCACAATCAATATGGATCTTTCGGTCAAAGTCACAAAAACTAGGGTACTTGTCAAAACTTTCATTATTCCTAGTCTTGATTATGTCAATCATGGGCTCATCAATTACCTTACCTTCCTTATTGGTGGGCATCAAATCATCAACTTTATCTCTCCTAAGTTCTAATGGTACACTAAGATCATTTAATTTGATGTAATATCCATATATAGGGTCTAATGATCTATTTAACACCAAAGTCTCTCCCATTAGTCTAGCATCTAAATCAAGTTCCATACGTTCTTTCAAACTTAACATATAGACCCTCTTAATCAAACTACTAGCATGTTTCATAATTTTAAACATAATTTTCTCATCCCCTACCCTCAAAGTAATCTTTCATTTAAACACATCAATCTTAGCGTAGGCGGTAGACAAAAATGGTCTTCCCGAGGATCAAGGGCATCTTTGACATCCACTGGCAATCTAGTATTATGAAGCCTAACCAGAGAAAATCAAACGTACCAAACCCAACTTAGTACCTTCTAGCTTATTCCCTTTGGTTTTCCATTTCGAACTGTCTGCCCTGCTAATTCAACTGTTAAATTAGTGTGAGCTAATTTACCTAAACCTAGATTGAGGTAGGTCGAAAGAGGCATTACACTTACGCTAGCTCCTAAGTCAGCAAGAGCATTCTCAAAGCAAACAATATAAATATAGCAAGGTAAAAAAAACTTCCTGGTCTTTATCCTTTCAAGGTAGTGAGTCCATCGACACGTATGCTCCAAAAGGTCTCCCAAAGCATTAGAGTCCATACGATCCACTTCTTTTCATCACAGTAATAATTCATCAATGGAATTATAAAGGAATAGGTCCATTTGTCCTGGACTCGAACATTAGCTTACTGATTTGTTGGGCAGATATAAACGGCTATTAGGATGATCCGATACGGCGTATCGGTGTCATATCAGCTTCAACAATAGTCGAGATCGACTTGACATGATCCTCATGGATTGTTTTTAGTAGAGCTAGGAAAGACTTCTAAATCCTAAATTCCTATAGATACCCTGCCATTTGCAGATTTTGAATTCTCCAAAGTTTTAATCGAAGCTCCCTTGGTTCCTGATGCAAAAAAAAAAAAAGGGGGGTGGTATAAAATATAAGGGGGGATGGGGAAAAAAAAAAAAAAGCGATAGTAGAAAGCGCCGAAATTCCTTTATCAAGGTTAGAGATTTTCCTTCTTCATGAACTTTGCTTTCTTTGCTCATAAATCCCTCTAGAGTGATTTCTTCCATTGATTGTATTCGTTCTTGATACGAAGGATTTGCATTATTTCTTTGGTAGAATACCGATTTTGCTGCTCTAATTGCCATCCTTTTTCGAAGGGGGCACCAACGAGTATATATAAGCTTCCTTCAAGGTTCTTCTATGAGTGGAGAGTCTATAGTGTATGGGTCCTTTAACATTGTTCACATCCCACTTTGGTGCAGGCATAAACCTTTTCATTTACCTTCATGATTTCTCTTCCAAGATTGTTGAGTTATGCTTGAATGCATCCAATCCATCAGAAGTTTCAGTACTTCTTGTCCTAGATGTTCCATTGAGCCATTTTTGAGAATATTCTGCCATCTCTTGGATAGCTACTTTTGTATCGGCACCTACCCTAGTTGGTATGGCACCTTTTGAATCAATAATTTGTCTAGTTGGAACATCCAATCCATTGTAAAAGGGTTTCATCGGGTTCTTGCTAAAAGTGGTTGATCTTCTCCATTTTCTTTGCAGTTCGAACAGGTGGGCAATACTTGCTTAGAAATTTTATCTTAAGATCTTCCTAAGTTTTAATCGAACCAGACAGTTTGTTTCTTAGCCAATGACTCGCGACTCTAGTTAGGGACATAAGGAAGACTCGAAGCATTATTTTATCTTGAGTAATATTAAGAACATGGAATAAGTCAATGATGACATCAAAAAACGTCTATTTTATAAAATCATTTATCCCATGTAATTAACCCATTGTGTATAATTATTGCAAAGAATTGTTACTTAATCGTTTGTATTTGAAAATTGCAGTAATTATGGAGTACTTGGTGAAGATTAACTAAAAGGCACGCATTCTAGAGCTTAAACGAAGACATTTTGAAGATTACTGTTCTGATAACCAATACACTGTATCTATTAAGGAAGATACGGCGTATTTGTGCCTGCACTCACCAAAGACCTCGAAGGAAACAAGATATAATATGCCATATCCAGAAGAAGGCAATACGCCATATTCAAGCTATATGGGAATAAAATATTCTGGAAGATATTAAACGTGGTCCCTACTCCAAGAAACCCCCGATACGCCGTATCCAAGACTTTGGATACGCCGTATCAAACCGACTTCAGACCCTATAAATAGAAAACTCAAAAATAAGTTTTAAGTGTGCTAAATCATATTCTCGATACCTAAAAACTCAAAAGTCGATTTTAGAGGAGAAAAAGAGCATAAGAGGTCGAGCAACGCAATTCATTCCATCGGAACAACTGTGAATTACTTATACTCATTTAATCTATTCAGTTTTTGTATCATATCGTTAACACCCAACTTAACCCCTCGTTAGTTTTACCTTGGGCTAAATCATTATACTTTTTTCTATTAGTTATGATGTTTGAAGCAAATAAATATATACAACCTAAGAATTTCATCAAATGAAAAACCTATTTTACTATTATCACAATTGTACGGGGAAATTTTTCACTTTTATTGTCAATATCTTAGTATGTAATGTAACTTACATAACTAAAGTAGACGAGCTCACGCAACCTATTCATATGCAATCCATCTGTCCTTCAAATATGTCAGCAAACATCAAACAAGTAAAGTCAATTATCATCATATTTCTTTATTATCAAGTACATTATTCCTATAAAGTACTTTTCCCCGCAACGTTATATCAAAACGGGCTTTAAACCATTATCGTATACCTCTAAACCCTAATCCATGAAAGATTAACATCTAAAGTGAATGCACAAGCTACTAAAGCATATGTACAAGTATCATAACATCTCATATGAAATATAAAATCTCTTTAAATCAAAGTACAAGTCTTTAAAAATCTCAATATACACAGGTCATTAAACATTATTTCACTAAAATACCGTTTTATAAAATTTAACCTCCTTTTTCATTCCAATATTCGTCCCACCAACTTAATACAAACTACTAAACTCAATATACCATGTTAAACCATAATAATTCAATTCATAAGCTTTCAAAACACATATTTAACACTCAAACCCCTAATTCAAAGTCAAAAAACTCCAAACCCGAGCCAAATACTAACCCATGACCCGTTTCTTCTTCTCTTTCATTGTTTTACTCCAATGTAAACCTTAAACCAAAACTCAAATAAGTTTTAAATACCTTAATTTACAATATTCTCAATCATATTTCCATCATCCATTTCATCATTATACTTCAAGTTATACAATAAATAAAATTCCAGAAAACCCTAATTGTGCCCTAATTGTGATTTTTGACCGCCTTTATTACCCCAACACACATTTTCTACCCATTTTAAAAACCAAAACCACCTATAAAAATATGATTATAATCCTTATTAATATACACTTAGGAATCAGTAACCTATCATTATTAATCAAAAAAAATACGAATTACTAAGCTAGAAAAACTCAATTCGAGCACTTATGGAGCCTACTTGAACCCGTAAACCAGTTTCCCTTGCAAAATGACCCATTATCAAGCCTTTCTTTTTGCAAACTAGTACCTCCCATGACAAAGCTACTTCATTCCTAAGCAGCTTACAAGCACCTCCCTTCATTCTTTATGTATAAAATGAGCACATGGTCACTTGTATCTTCTTGTTTCTTCTAGTTTCTTCTAGCCGTGGCATGCAAGGAGATAAACAACACATCAAAGCTATTTTATTTCCTAAGCTTATACAACCCTACATAAACTAGCATCTACACATTCAAATACTAGCCCCCCTACATTGTCAATACCAGATCTTATAAGTTTCTTCTTAAGCTCTTTGATCTCAAAATAGTATAAATAGGGTCCTTGTGTGTTCATTCCAATTTGCACCACCCCTCTTCTTTCTATAACCCTTATAGGAAGCAATCCTTTGCTCCCTTATGATCCTAGGATCATTAAATAAGTTCAAGAAGCGAAGCCCTAAATAATTGAAGCACCGGAGTGAAGATACAAGGCGAACAAGTGGAAATACTACCCGAAACGACCCATTTCTACCATTTTTTGATCCTTGAAGTTCAAACCCCAGAATCTATTGTCTCATACATGCTACTAAATCCTTATAATGTTCATATGATGCCTAAATAACTCTTGTTAAACCTTTCATAACCCAAATCATGCTTTAAATTCCATTTTGATCCAAAACCATACACCCGTAAACCCTAATTTTCGCGTATTTCCATAACACATTAAATGATAAAATATTAATATTGTTATAATAATATCCTAGCATGCTTAACTAATGTTAAAATAACCACTTTATTGATTAATGAATGAATTTGAACTTAAAACCCACACGTTTACATTTTGAAACCCTAATTTGACCCATTTTACTTACTAGCTTAACGAATCGTTATTTTAAACTTGTGTTGCGTTAAAACTTCATATTTTAGTTTATTATAACTTATAAATGTCTATTGAAATGTTAAACTAAGCTTGCATGGCAATTTGTACATGTTTTGTAAAATAATTCCATGCAAATGGGTAAATATCGTAATTCTTCAGAAACTTATAACTAAAAGGGCTAAATGTGTCATTTTATCGAAGTTATAACTCAGGATCTATTATGTCACTTATCAAATTCCAAGGTTTAACATTTATATCTTTTCAAAATTAAAGGGAACCAAAGTCGTAAAAAATGCAAACACCCAAAGGCCTAATTGCAATTTTCCAAACCTCAGGGTCTAAAATGTAACATTTTGAAAAAGTATAAAATCATATCCAAAACATTATATGACATAACTTTAATTAACGCTTCTCGTGGTTAACATTTCCAGATATTGATTAAAATGCTTAAAACCGCATCATCCCGGAAGCTATATGTACCACAATACTAGGGAGCTTCCATATGAAGATAATGTCCATCTTGATATTACATTCTGACTGAGTGGTTGGGTTTACAATTTAATGTGCCCTCGCTCCTCAAACGTTTATAGAATGGATTCTAACATATGATGGCCCGAACGGTGATACAATAATTCCAAACTCTTCAATCAAACTCATAACTCTTAAACCAAAGTTCTAAAGTACAATCTTCCTAGACAGACATATTCTACTCAGGTGTGGGAACGTGGGCCTTTTACTATCATTATTACTATATCAGATATACCCCGTTAAGATTGTGGATAAGGTCGCCGCTTTCATTTTGGATATATTTATTGCAACTACCTATCAGGTGAAGTTCATAACCTCGCTTTTACTTATTTACATGTTTTATAAACCCGCGAGGGGGATACATGCTTGTTACAAACTCCTTTTAACATACCATATTATCTATAAAAAAGTGATTAATTTTCAAAGACTTAATAAATTTCATAATCTCGCATATCTTATAAACCCGTTGACACCAACTATAAAAACATGAATGCAAGTGTATGGCTAAACTATTCATCTAGATATAATATTGGCCTAGGTACCATGGAAATAACTCTTTGGTAGTATCTCCCAATATCTCTTTAAGTATCCTCTTTAGGGTGATAAAAATAATATCTCCCAATTATCTCTTTGGGTAATAATCTCTCCAATATCTCTTGGGTATATCTCCCATATCTCTTTTAATATCTCTTTATCTCTTTATGTGAGTCTGATTTTAGGGTAATTATACTAGTGCACTAAGACAATAATGTTCACATACGATTTTAATCCTAGCAATAACCAACAATTCCATTAAATAACTTGTATTTAACTATTACATTTTAAACCTATGAATTTCACTCAACTTTGTGTAATCCATTTTATAAGCATGTTTATCTTTCAGTAATTGAGCAACGTTATGGCATGGAGTGCATGAATATAAAATAGGCTAAAACTTGTTAACAGTCACATTTATGTTATTTTAGATTTGGTACTACTTGCCTTTGTAAAAACTCTGAAATGAACTGAATGATAACATCTCGTTTTGAACCAACTCTCGATTAGGACATTTTTCTTCTATGATTATGATTGCTGTTTCCATGAAGTAATACCCCAGATTAGCTTCCGCTGTTATATTATAAAAATGGGGGTGTTACATAATACCTTCGAGTATTAGCCATTGTTATGAAGATCTTAATGTTTGGTTTAATTATAATTGATTTACTTTTACTAATTTACGTAGAATTGCTTGTTTATGATTATCAATAATACTTATTTTTACGTGCTTTGTATACGACCTAATCATTTAACTGGATCTAGTGATACGGACCAAGTAATCTAGATACCGGGATAGCTCTCCATATAGTGATTTATACATCTAGACCAATAGGATAACAATTAACGACCTATCTTTACCTTTTGATTGTAAGCTTAGTTGGGCCATTAGGTGACCTTGGTATCAACAAGTACTTTCTAATCAATTGGTAAAGACTTGGTTAGTGGACTACTAGTGTATGAATTGCCATTAAGAAGTAAGTGGGTAAAGTCTATATGAGCTAGGGTTTAACAAGATCACCATTGCCTTAATCCCTAAGATAGTATTATAATCAGCAAAATATGATCTTTATGTGATGCCCTTAAATTTATGACAGGATTCATACGTGTCCCTAGGGCTTAGGAAGAATGTAAGCCTAAGTCCTTAAGAATAATATGTCGCTTCGAGGATAATTAATGATTACACTAATAAACAAACCAACATTTTGATTGGATTAATAATTGTTAATAAACAGTTTTTCTTATATTTGAGGCCAGAACACTCATTTATCTTCTATTAAATTGCTGTGTATATGCGTTTTAGAATCTTTGACTTGGTTTTAGCCACCACAAAACCTGAGCCTGTCTCTCAGACTAAAAACCCCCCTATCTATTAGATATAGATTAACAAGGTTTAATGCAAAATTAGACTAACTTGAGATTAGAAAAACAAAGTATTAATAAATATGAAATGTTTCACGCCTCTTATTGATCCGACAAAAACCTAACTTACTACAAAACTTCCCCCACCTGACCTGGGGGGGGGGGGGGGTGTACACTACCCGTTAAAGTGTTGTTTTTGGTTAAGTCGGCAACATATAAATTTAAAACATGAATCAGAATTTAACACCACACAACAACACATCAAGTTTTTGGCATCGTTGCCGGGGAGTGAGAATTAATCTTGATTTTTATTTGATATTTTGGTTTTTAGCATTAGATTAGATTAGAACTAACCCTTGATTTAGTTCATATTCCTGTTTGTTTGCTAATTGTGTTTATGTGATACGACGTCAGTTCACTAAATACGACGTATAAGTTATTTGATGATTTTTTGCCCTAGTAAGTTTATTACTGGATGGACGATCTGAACATCACTATAGAATAATACATCAAGCTCGAGGAAGAAAAAGCTTGAAAACATGGGGAACAGTGTTTAATAACAGGGAAACTGCAAATATGGTAAGGATCTGGTATTGAAGAAGACGTTAAACGCCCTCTAGATCGGTTGAAAACGAATTCCCAGCCAGAGTCTTCAATGATAGTTTGACATCAAATGCAACACCTTCTTGTGAACCCACGGGAAGTTCTCTTGACAATAATGAAATTGAGTTTAGAATATCATTTGAGGAATCCGACGATGAAGATTACATGGTAGTTTTTGACAAAAACTTGTTTTCTTATAAAATAATTTCTACCAATGATTTGAAAACAGATTCAGAAAACGAGAATGAAAAAGTCAACAAGCCTTTGTTTTCGTCACCCAAGCCTACGGTCAGTTGTATTGATGATTTAGACTTTTTTAAAGATATGAGAATGAATTTCCAGCCATTGTTTACAATGATGCTCTAACGTCTAAATCAGATTTCTCAACTGAACCAACTTTATGCCCTCAACTATATCAATAAAATTTTGAATGTGAAAGACGAAACATCATTGTTCTGAATATGATTAACAGAACTGTTTTGGGATTAAAATACTATTTAGGCTGTATAAGCTAACAGCAGCTGGTATAGTTTTCTACTACTGGTGAAGTTCAAGGAAAATATTCTAAGTGGTTAATACTGCTAGTGCAAAAGTTAAGATTGCTAGTGGTAGTTACTGCTGCTCAAGAAGTTCAAGGAAAATATACTAAGTGGTTACCCAACTGTTTGAAGTAAATACTATTGTTAGTAAAAAGTTAAATGCTACTAAGAAAGTTAAATACTGCTGGTTATAAGATATTACTTTAATCAAGTTAAACTAGACTAAGTTATATGGATGATATATTTTTTGTAATAGATTATGTAAATTATATTTGATTAGAAGATCATAATAACTTAGGAATATATTGTAAAACCCAATAGGACTCCTTGGTGTATAAAAGGAGGTCCAAGGGTATTAGGTTAGATATATCTCATATCTCTCTAACATCTCTAATCATAGTTTAACCTAAGTTGATTAGCTTCAAAGGTTTTTAACCCTAACACTAGTAAAGTGTTCGTAAAAATAATGAGTCTGAAAGTTTGGGTAAACAATTGATTATTGAACTTATACATAACTGTTTCATTGAAATTCTTTTTAGTATCATATGACTGGAATCCGCAAGTCTTTGATATTCATTCACAATCAATGCCTTTATCAATTAGTTTGTTTATACATTATTTAATACAACATCAGCCTTAATAAATCTAAACAAGATCTATAACTATAATGATCAGATAGGGTAACAAAGCGTGTTTGTACTTTAAATGATCTATTTCCCATCATATAATTTTATCATGATGGATCAAAAAATCAAATAAAGGCAATGATGAAAATGAAATCGATATGATACAATCTTTGGGGGGTAATGGAAAATACAAATAAACTTCTTGAGGAAAGTCAAGATAAAATCATAAATATTAAATAACTACCAATATGGTACAGTTAATATCATGTTATGAAATGTGAAATATTTGTGGCTTGGAAATCATTTTGTCAACGGGATGCTATTCATTCTTATTAAGAATTTGTATGTGTCATTTGGTATTCCCGTTCGAACCCTAAATGGTATTATCGATTATGGTGATTGTACAAGAAAGTTGCGGAGGCCAAGGACTTTTCATTACATTGTTACATTTAGGGAATAATTGAACTCCCAAGCATGGGATACGCCGTATTGGTTTCACCCAAAAACCCGTAACCATTCATGAATCAATAAATCCCTAAAATTAACAAAGTAAAGAAAACGTAACCTTGGCCTCCGCAACCTTCTTGTACATCAGCCATCCTGGATTAATACCCATTTAGGGTCGAACGAAATACCAAATGACACAATACAAATTCTTAATAAGATATGATACATCCCGATGACCAAAGATATTCCAAGCCCAATATTCATCATTAATCCCATGATAAAACGTCCCATAAGAAAACTTTGTATATTATAATCCTAGACTTTCCACAAGAAGTTTATTTGAATTATCAATTACCCCCCAAAGATGAGTATCATATCGATTATTTTCAACATAGCCTTTATCTTATTTTTGATCATCATTATAAACTAAATTGAAAAGGGAATAGATCATAAAGTAACAAAACCGTATTGTTCCTATTGATCCTAATAGAATAGATCTTGATTAGATTAAATAAGGCTAAGTTGTATTAAATAAATTCAAAACAACTATGATAGAAGCTTTGATTGTGAATATCAAAGACAATGCGGAATCCAGTCAATGATACTAAAAAGAATTTCAATGAAACAGTAAAGATAAATCAATAACAAAAGTAATACCAAACTTTCAGCCTCCAATATAATACGAACACTCTTAAAAGTGATAGGGGTTACAAACCTAAGCTAAATCACTTAGGTTAAACTATGATTAGAGATGTTAGAGAGATATGAGATATATCTAAACCTAATACCCTAGGACCTCCTTTTATACACTAAGGAGTCCTATTGGTTTACAATATATTCCTAAGTATTAAGAATCTCTATCAAATAACTATATACATATTTTTTAAAATCTAATACAAAAATATCTCATCCAATCACAATAAGTAGTACTAACTTGATCATAACATAACAAACTTATAATCCCCGAGCAAGTTATTACTTTTCTTAGTAGCATAACTTTATACTAACAATATTAAACTTACATCAACAGTAGAAACCATTATTTTTTTTTCTTATTATATTTTCCTTGAACTTCTTGAGCAGCAGTAACTTCCACTAGCAGTCTTAACTTTTGCACTAGCAGTATTAACCACTTAGAATATTTTCCTTGAACTTCACCAGTAGTAGAAACTATAACCAGCAGCAGTAACTTCAACAGCACTAAAAGTCTTTTAATCCCAACAGTTCCTGTTCATCATATTCAGACAATGATGTTTCATCTTTCAAATCAAATTTATTGATATGTTGAGGGCATAAGTTGTTCAGATGAGAAATCTGATTAGACTTAGAGCATCATTTAAAAAAAGGCTAAAAATTTCATTCTTAAATTCATTAAAGAATCTAAATATTAGTTATAACTGATCCGTAGGCTTGGGTGACCGTAATTAAAGTCTTATTTACTATATTCATTATCGTTTTCCGAATTCTGTTTTCAAATCATTATGTAGAAATTAATTTAATAAGAAAGCAAGTTTTTGTCCAAAAACTAATCCATGTAACTTCAGCGTCCTATTCCTCAAAAGATATTCTAATTCATTTCATTATTTTAAGAGAAACTTACCATGGTTCACAAGAAGGTGTCTCATTCGATGTTAAACTATCATAAAGACTATGGCCGGAATTCATTTCAAACGATCTGAAGTTCGAGAACGTCTTCAACATAACAGATCCTACCATACTTAGCATTTCCTATTTTAAACACTTTCTCCATGTTTTCAAGCTTATACTTCACGAGCTTGAATTTATTATCTATAGAGTATTTCAGATCGTCCATGTCCCAGTATAAACTTACAAGGGCAAAAAAATCATCAAAAACTTATACGTCGTATGTAGTGAACTGACAGTAGTAACATCATAAACAACAATTAGCAAAACAAACAGAAAAAGAACTAAATCTAAACTACGCAAATCATAAGGATTGTTCTAATCTAATCTAATGCTAAAAAACCAAATATCCAAATAAAATCAAGATAATTCACACTCCCTTGCAACTAACGCCAAAAACTTGCGTTCATTGTGTGGTGTTAAATTCAAATACCATGTTTAAAATTAAATGTGCCGGACTTAAACCAAACAACACTTTAACGATAGTTAACCCGTCGGTGGGAGTTTTGTAGTAAGTAAGGTGTCGATCACTAAGAGCGAGAAACACTTTCAATTTATTAATACTTTAGTTTTTCTAATCTAAGTTAGTCCTAATTTAATGTCTAAACTATGTAAACCTAAATTAATAGATAGGGGGATTTTAGTCCCCCCTGAGAGACTGCACCGGATTTTGTGGTGACTAAAACCAATTCAAGATACTAAAACGCATACAAGCAAATTAATAGAAGATAAAAAGAGTGTTCTGGCCAAATATAAGAAAACTGTATTAACAATTATTAATCCAATCAAAATGTTGGTTTGTTTATTAGTGTAATCATTACTTATCTCGAAGCGACATATTATTCTTAAGACTTAGGCTTACTTCTTCCTAAGACCTAGACACGTAGAATCCTGTCATAATTAAACGCATCCACATAAAGCATCCTTATTTGCTGAATATAATCTATCTTAGGGATTAAGGCAATGGTGATCTTGTTAAACCTAGCTCATATAGACTTTACCCACTACCTTCTTAATGCAATTCATACACTAGTAGTCCACTAACCAACTCTTTACCAATTGATTAGAACGTACTTGTTGATGCCAAGTCAACTAATGGCCCCCAACTAAGCTACAAACAAAAGGTAAAGGATAGGTCGTTAATTGTGATCCTATTGGTCTAGATGTATAAATCACTATATGGAGAGCTATCCCCGGTAAACTAGATACTTGTCCCGTATCACTAGATCCATTTGAATGATAGGTCGTATACAAAAGCACGTAAACAAGTATATTGATAAACATAAACAAGCAATTCAACGATAAATTAAGAAATCAAGATAAACAAACCAAACATTAAGATCTTCATAACAATGGCTAATACTCTAGGTATTATGTAACACCCCCATTTTTACAATATAACAGCGGAAGCTAATCTGGGGTATTACTTCATGGATACAACAATCATAATCATAGAAAACGACCTAAAGAGACGTTTGTTCAAAAGATATGTTATCATTCATTTCAATTCAGAGTTTTACAAGCATCCCAAATCTAAAAACAAAAAATGTGAATGATAACAAGTTTTTAGCCACGTCAAATCCGATGCCACTCCATGCCAAAGTTGCCTCAATTACCAAGATAAACATGCATAAAAAGATTAACACAAAGTTGAGTGAAAATTCATATTTAAAATGTCATAGTTTAAATACAATTATCATAATTGGAAATGTTGGTATTGCAGGAATAATCGTTATGAAGAACATTATTGTCATAGTGAACAGTAGTTTATTACCCTAAAGCTCATGAATCACATAACTAGTATAAAGAGATAATAAAGAAGATATTGGGAGATACTACCAAAGAGATATTGGGAGATATTACCCAAAAGTATTGGGAGATATTACCCAAAGAGATACACAGATAGTATTGGAGATCTAACCAAAGAGATATTTCCATGTACCTAGGCAATAATATATCAGGATAGCATATAGTTTAGCATAACACTTGCATTCATGATTTTATAGTAGGTGTCACGGGTTTAAAAGAAAGTGGATTATGAGATTCATTAGTCTTTGAATAAGTAATCACATTGTTATAAGATAAATGAGTATGTAAAAGAGTTTTAACAAGCATGTAACCCCTCACGGGTTTATAAAACATGTATAATAAAGAGCTAGGTTATGACTTCACCTATAGGTAGTTGCAATAATATATCCAAAATGAAAGCGACGACCTTATCACAATCTAAACCGGGGAATATTGATATAGTACCAGTGAAGTAAAACACCACGTCACACAACCAGAGTAAATATGTCAAGTCTTAGGAAGAATTATACTTTAGAACATTTGTTTAAGATTCTGAGTTTGATTGAAGAGTATGGAATTATTGTATCACCGTTTCGATCCATCATAGTTAGAAGCCATCTATAAACGTTATGAGGAGCGAGGGAACCTTATATGTAAACCCAACCACTCATTCAGAATGTAATATCAAGATGGAACATCTTAATATGAAGCTCCCTAGTATTGTGGTACAATATAGCTTCCGATATCCGGATTTTAAGCATTTAAATCATAATATCATGGAAAATTAAGGCATCGAAAGCTTAATTAAATTATGGTCATATAATTTTTGGATATGATTTAATACATTTGTTCAAAATGTTCCATTTTAGACCTGAGGATTGAAAATGCAATTAGGCCCTTAAGAGTTTGCATTTTTTACGACTTTGTTCCCTAACTTTGAGAAAGATAAAACAAGTAAACCTTTGGAATTTGAAAGTGACATAATATTAGCCCTGGAGTTCTAACTCGATAAAATGACACATTTAGCCCTTTAGTTGATAAGTTTTTCTGAAGTATGATATAATACCCTTGCATGGATTAAAATAACAAAACTGTCCAAATTGCCTGCAACTTAGTTTAACATTCAAATAGACATTTATAATTATAATAAACTAAAATATGAAGTTTTAACGCAACACAAGTTTAAAATAACGATTCATTAAGCTAGTAAGTAAAATGGGTCAAATTAGGGTTTCAAAATGTAAACGCGTGGGTTTTAAGTTCAAATTCATTCATTAATCAATAAAGTGGTTATATTAACATTATATAACATGCTAGATATCATAAATAACAATATTTAACATTAGAAACATTTAGTATATAAGAAAAATTCGAAATTAGGGTTTCGTGTATGGTTTTTGGATCAAATGAAAATAAGCATGAATTGTTGTTTTGAAAGTTTAACAGAGTTTATTTAGGATCAAATGAACATTATAAGATTTAGTAGCATGTATGAAGACAATAGAACTGGTTGAGCATCAAGATCAAAAATGGTAGAAATGGGAACGTTTCGGGTAGTTATTTCCCAGGTTCGCCTTGTACATCACTCCGGTGCTTCAATTAATTAGGGCTTCGCATCTGAACTTAGATTAATGAACCTAAGAAATAAAAAAAAGATCATAATGAGCAAGAGGAAAGCTTCCTATAAGGGTTATAGAAAGAAGAGGGTTGTGCAAATCTGGAAAGAACACACAAGGACCCTAATATAAACTATTTTGAGATCAAAGAGTCTTAAGAAACTAATAAGATCTGGTATGACACATGTAGGGGCTAGTATATAGATGTGATAGAAGCTAGTATTATTTGGTGTATAAGCTAGAAAACAACTTTGAGTTTGTTATCTCCTAGCATACCAGGCTAAAACTAGAAAAAACAAGAAGATACAATGCGACCATGTGCACAATTTATACTTACAGAAAGAAGGAGGTTGCTTGTAAGATCTTAGGAATAAGAAGCTTAGTCAGGAGGTACTTGATTGCAAAGAAAGGCTTGAAGGGTCCTTTTGGCAAGAAAAAAGGTTTACGGTTCAAGTTAGGGCTCATAAGCTTCGAATTGAGTTTTCTAGCTTGTAATTCATGTATATTTGATTAATTAATGATAGGTTACTGATCCTAAGACTTATATTAAGGATTATAAACATATTTTATAGAGTTTGGGTTAAAATGGTAGAAAATGAGGTAAACGGTCAAAATCACATAGGGCACAATAGGGTTTTCTGGATTTATTTTCTTGTAAAATGAAGTAAAATGATGAAATGAAGATGGAAATATGAATGAAATAATGTAAATTAAGTTATTACCAACTTATTTGAGAATTGGATTTAGGTTTACAATGATTAAAAATGAAGAACGGGTAAATGGTTTATTATTTGGCTCGTGTTTAGGGTTTTTTGACTTTTGAATTAGGGTTTTTGAGGTAAATAGGTGTATGAAACTTATGAATATAATAATTAGGGTTTACACATTGTATGATGAGTTTAGTACTTGTACATAAGTGGATGGTGAAGAAATTGGAATGAAAAAAGTAGTAAAACGGCTATTTTTGAGATCATGTATAATACTTGTATATTGAAGCTTTTAAGATTAGTACTTGGATATAAAGAGATTTTTATAATTCATAAGAGATGTTATAATAACTTGTACATATCTTTAGATACATGTGCATTCACATTAGATGTTATCTTTCATGGAATTAGGTTAGAGGTATACGATAACGGTTTTAAAGCCCGTTTAGATATATACGTTGCAAAAGTACATATAGAATAATGTACCTTGGTCCACAGACAAGAATATGATGAAATTGACTTTACGTGTTATGATGAATGCATGACATCTAGAAAAGAAAGGAATGCCATAGAAAGTTTTTCGTGAGCCTCGTCTACTTTAGTTTTAGTAAGTTACATTACATACAAGATATTGACATACAAGTAATTTAAAAAGTGAAAATTTTCCCCGTGACAATTGTGATAATAGTAAAATAGGTGTTTCATTTGAAAAATTTCTTAGGTTGTTTAAATATACCCTTCTATACATCAAAACTAATAGAAAAGTTAATGATTTAGCCAAGGTAAACTAACCGAGTTAACGAATGATACCAAAAACTGAACGATTACAAGAGTATAAGAAATTACACGTTGTCTCCTATGGAATGAATTGCGTGCTCGATCCTCTATTCTCTTTTTCACCTCTAAAATCGACTTTGATTATAGAAAATCGATCAATATGATTTAGCAATCGTTAAAACTCTTTTTGATTATTTCTATTTATAGGTCTAAGTCCTAGATTCGATACGGCTATCTAAAGTATTAGATATGGAGAATTGGGTTTCATAAGGTAGGGACCACGTTTGATATCTTCCAGAATATTTTATTCCCATAGCTTGAATACGGCGTATTGCCTCTTCTGTATATGGCTATTATCTTGTTTCCTTCGTGTTCTGGTGAGATGGCAGGCAAGATACGCCGTATCTTCCTTGATGGATATGGCATATTGGTTGTCAAAACAGTAATCTTCAAAATATCTTCATTTAAGCTCAAGAATGCGTGCCTTTTAGTCAATCTTCACCAAGTACTCCTTAATTACTGCAATCTAAATATAATGATTAAGTAACAATTCTTGCAAAAATTATACACAATGGGTAATTACATATAAATGATTTAAAAATAGGCATTTTATGTCATCATTGACTTTTATTCCATTGTTCTTAATAATTACTCCAATATCAAAATAATGACTTCGGTCTTCCCCTATTGTCCCTAACTAAGCCCGCGAGTCTTTGGCTAAATGAATCAAACCGTCTGTTCGGATTAAAACATAGAAGAAAGATATTAAGATAAAAATTTTCTATAAAAAAAAGGGGGGGGCCAAGTATTGCCCACCTGTTTCGAACTGCAAAGTAAAAATATGGAGAAGATCAACCACTTTTAGCAAGAATCCCATGAAACCCCTATTAGCTATGGATTGGATTTCCAACTATACAAAATTATTGATTCAAAGAGGTCCATACCAACTAGGTAGTGCGATGCAAAAGTAGCCATCCAGAGATGGCAAACATAATCTCAAAAAGGACAATGAAACATCAGGACAAGAAGTACTGAAACTTCTGATGGTATTGAGCAATTCAGCATAACTCAACAATCTTGAAAGAAATCAAGAAGGTATAAGAATAAGGTTTAAAGCTGCCCAAGTGGGATGTGAACAATGTAAACGGACCCACTCCACTAATATACCTAATCCATCTCAAAAGAGAACCTTGAAAGAAGCTTATATACTCAGTTTGTTGGCACCCTTCCAAAAAGGAATGCAATAAAAGCAGCAAATCCGGGATTTCTACAACGAAATAATGGCCCCCAAATACCTCCTTCGTATCAAGAACGAAGTACAATCAATGGAAGAACACTAAGAGAATTTATGAAGCAAAGAAGCAAAGATACCTAAGAAAACTCTAACTTGATAAAGGAAATTCGAGCTTCTACTAACGCTGCCATCAGGAACCAAGGAGCTTCGATTAAAACATTGATATTCAAACGCAAATGACAGGTACTATAGTATTAGGAATTTAGAGTCTTACCAAACTCTACTAAAACAAACCTGAGAGATCATGTCAAGTCGATCTCGACTATTGTTGAAGCTGATATGACACCGATACGCCATATCGGATCATCCTAATACGCCGTATCAGCCCAACAAAACAGTAAGCTAATGTTCGAGTCAAGACAAATGACTATTCCATTTCTAAGTCATTTGAATGATTATTACTGTGATGAAAAGAAGGGATCGTATGGACTCTAATGCTTGGACGCCTTATGGAGCTATACGTGTCGATGACTCCCTACCTTGAAAGGATAAAGACCCAGGAAGTTTCATTTTACCTTGCTATATTAATAATGTTTGCTTTGAGAATGCTCTTGCTGACTTAGGAGCTAGCGTAAGTGTAATGCCTCTTTCGACCTACCTCAATCTAGGTTTAGGTAAATTAGCTCACACTAATTTAACAGTTGAATTAGCAGGCAGAACAGTGAAACACCCAAAGGGAATAGCTAAGAATGTACTAGTAGGGATTGGTAAGTTTATTTTCTCTGTAGACTTCATAATACTAGATATGCCCGAGGATGTCAAAGTGCCCTTGATCCTCGGAAGACCATTTTTGTCTACCACCCATGCTAAGATTGATGTGTTCAAATGAAAGATTACTTTGAGGGTAGGGGATGAGAAAATTATGTTTAAAATTATGAAACATGCTAGTAGTTTGATTAAGAGGGTCTATATGTTAAGTTTGAAAGAACGTATGGAACTTGATTTAGATGCTAGACTAATGGGAGAGACTTTGGTGTTAAATAGATCATTAGACCCTATATATGGATATACATCAAATTAAAATGATCTTAGATACCCATTAGAACTTAGAGAGATAAAGTTTGATGATTTGATGCCACCAATAAGAAAGGTAAGGTAATTGATGAGCCATTTGACATAATCAAGGACTAGGAATAATGAAAAGTTTTGACGAGTACCTATTTTTTTGTGACTTTGACCGAACGATCCATATATGATTATGCCTACAACTTAAGATTTCATGCATGAGAGGTTTTGACATGTAAATGCTTAATTTTTTTTCCACTTTTGTCCATTAATGTATGTCTAGAAAGTGATACAATTCCTATAATGAAGGACAAAGTGAATACAAAGAAAGAACTTAGTTGGAGCTTTTATGGAATGTACCTATTTATGTCGAATTTTCACTGTTGTAACTCATTTTGAAGTAAAAGAAAATAAGGATGCTACGAGATCAGATATATTGGGAATATCATTTTTGGAGAACCATTGTTGCAACGCTTTCATGTGTAGAAGCAAAAAGGTTTGATGGGTTAATCACTATCCATAATGGTAATGATAACGTGACTTACCAAATGGCGTGATCACATCCGAGGTTTAAACATCTATCCAATGCCCAATGCAACAAGATCAAGCCATTACTAAAGGTGAGTGTGCATGATAAGCTAAATGGAATCTCACATCCGTACCAGAAGCTCAAAAGTTTCTACAAGGGGTCTTGAATTTAGGACCCGAATATATCTGAGATTCGAAAATGGAAGAATGGCTCACACACAGGCATATAAGCATGCATGAGATGAAGTAGAAGGAAGCTGAAGAAAAAGTCTAACTTAAAGACTAGCTGAAAGAAAAGTGCTTCCCGAGAGACAACCCGGACAGTTTTTATTTATTTTTATCGAGTATGTCTTCCCAGACATCAATACGGCGTATCCGCTCCATACCATACGGCGTATTAAATGTCTGGACTTTATCAGTCCTTTATTTTTCTGCATTTAAAATTATATTGTCAGATCTGTCAATAAGGCGTATTCATGCACATGATACGGCGTATTTGGCAGACTGACTCGTATTGATACTTTTTACATATCTTTCTATACACGTATCATATGTTATGGAAATACGCTATTGACTGCCTGTACAAAGTTTATTTTTACTTAGTTATTAACTGTAGGATAACCCGAGATAGGATTTGCATTTTTCCTAAATTTTGCAATAGGACCGCCTGGAAAAAAAAAATCGAACAAAGTTGTAAGTATCAATAAATCTGGAAATCTTTGCTTATAAAACTTAACTGAGACTATCAAGCAAAACTCAAGGGATTTCTCGTTCAAATTCTTTTAATTTCTCGTTTATAATGTTTTTATCTAACAACAAGGACGATTGTATAATTTAATGGGGGATGGAATTAGAAACTTAATTATCCTATTTTCACATTAAAATGCTTAAATTATCGGCCATTAAAAAAAATTCAAGCATAGGTTTGTGAAAATTACTAGTTACAAAACATCACGCATACCCTGTATTAGATTATGTGAGGATTTAGCCTATCCATTTCTAAATGTTTTTACCCAAATCCACAAAAAAATTAGTGTCGTGATGTAGGTAGACTTAAGAACTTGGCTTGGTTATATCTAATTCGAGACCAATAATAATAGTACTGTGGAATTAGATGGAGTGACATTTTATAAATTGGTAAATTTCTAGGATTATCCACTAAAACCTTTAAATGTTTTTTTATTAACTAAATACACAGGTTTAGTTAACCTCCGAAAAAACCTTTAATTACTCTCATTTTAAGAGTAAGATCCTAGAAAAACCTGTAGAGCTAATCCATTAGGATAACACTAACTAATTTTGTCGTTACACCATACCTACCTTGTTAGATTTAAGTCTATTTATCAGTATGCCTAGTTGCTTAAAGTGTAAAGTATGTATTTCCTATGTCTTGTGTCATTTTCTATCGCTAGTATGGTTGGGAAATTTGCACATTGCAATGGGAATGTAAAAATTAGTCAAAACTCATGTATTTTTACTACCATCACAATTATTGATACGTCCGAAGAATGAAGAATGATAGAAGAAATTATCCGGAGTTATTATGATCGTGAAGATGGTGAAATTACACCGAGATTCGTAGTATAGTATGTCTAAAAACTAAAAATATCTAGAAAATTGCAACAAAAAAAGAAGAGGAAAGTTTAAAGATAGTCGGTTCGTTAAAGCTTAAACCGATGGTATTATTTGAAGGATTGATTATTCGTTGATACATGGTTATAAAATACAACAGATGTAAATTTTGATAAAGTGGTAGCAACGCCACTTGTCATTAGTAAAAGTATGTAAAGTATGAATGATTGGGAGTTGTACCTTTAGCGAACGCCAACTTAGGTTGTTGTTTTCGATCATGATCAGAGACGTTTGTGTATATAGTTGTGTCTTTATCATGGTAACGGTCGGGAAAAAAGTTATACTAGCAACTTGTACCTTATCTGTTTGGACTTAATCTATTTGTTTCATAAATTCAGTATTTAACAACAATTTATTTTCCCTATCCTAATGATTAACCTTAGTTTAACTCGAAAGAGGATGTGATTCGAGTTCTGCATTTATTCGTCTTACACCATGTAAGTGTAATTCAGCTGCCTTGTTGGTTTATTACTTTTGGTGAAAGTTAGAAGATCCATACCCTATATCATTCTTCATCCTAACCCTTGGTTAAACTCGAATGAGGATGTGATCGAATCACGCATGTCTATTCCGTTGTTACGGCCATGTATGTGTGATTCAGCTGCCTTGTTGGTGTGGTACTTTTGGATGATCAACCCTAAGCCTTATCATAAAAACCCAATTTGCATTTATAAACTTGTTACTCCTTAGCTCTAGTGGTAGAGATGTGAACCCTTACCAAGCTTATGATAGAATACTCATCACGACCGAGCAATTGAGCGAATTAGTTACATGTTACCACATAGATTAGTTGAGTGATTTGAGTGTTTTTATCTTCCTATTTCGTGAGGTGTTTAGTTATGTACATGTAATTGATCGAATAAATGCTTAACGGAAAAAATCCTTAGGGATACATTTTCAAAACTACATAAGCTACTTGAGGGACAAGTAGGATCAAGAGGGGGATATTTGATGACAAAAATAACGTCAACCTTTTATAGCATCATTTATCCCATGTAAATAACCCATTTTGTATGATTATTGCAAGAATTGTTACTTAATCGTTTGTATTTGAGATTTGTAGTAATTATGGAGTACTTAATGAAGATTAGCAAAAGACACGCATTCTGGAGCTTAAACGAAGACCTTTAAGATTACTATTCTTACAATCGCTATACGCGAATCCATCAAGGAAGATACGCCATATCTGTGCCTTCACTTCACAAGAAACCACAAAATAAATCCAATACCCTGTATCCAGGAAACTCTATACGTCGTATCAATATAAAGTAATAATATTCAAAAATATATCAACAAGGTCCCTGACCTCCAATAAACCCTCAATTGCCGAATCCATCTTACCTTGATACGGCGTATCGACCAAAATTTCCAACCATAAAAAAGAAATACCTAAAAACGGGTTTTTCGAAGTGCATGATTATATTTTCCGATACCTTAAACTTCAAATTCGATTCCAGAAGGCAAGAGAGCAGAAGAGGTCAAGCAAAGCTAACTAAATCCATAGAAACACTTTGTAATCTCATAAACTCAAGTCATCATTTGCTTTTTTTAGTATCATTCGATTAGCTCGGTTCGTTCCTTGTTGAAATATTACACCTTGTATTGATTATGACGATTGAGGCTAATAAACCCTTGGGTATTTAGCCATATTAATAAGATTTAAATTTGTTGTTTATCATGAATGCTTAATTTAATCATTGATTGCTTTGTTTTATGATTTATCAATTTATACATGTTTGCATGCCTTTTGTATGCGACTAACATTCAACTGGATCTATTGATACTGACCACGTATTATCTTAGATGAGGATGCTGCCTCTATATAGTGATTTAAATATCAAACGAATAGGATTAGGAATTAATGACCTATCTCTGCCTTAGATTATAAGCTTAGTGGACTGGTAGGTGACCTTGGGATTAACGATATGTTCTTACTCAAAGTGGTAAAGACTTGGCCATGTACTACTAGAGATCAAAAAAGCCGAAAAGCATAAGGGGGGTAAAGTCTTAGGACTAGGGTTAACAAGATCACGTTTGCTTTAACCTCTAAGATAAATTATAACAGCAAATAATGCTTTATGAGGATGCGTTTTAAATTTAACAGAATTCTATTGTCCTAGGTCTTAGGAAGAAGTAACCCATATCTTAAGAATGAGTAAGCCGCAATCGAGATAAGTATTCATTGCACTAAATAAACAAACCAACGTTTTAATTGGATTATCATAGTTAATAGAGTTTTTCTTATATTGGCTAATTCGCTCTCTATCTTTGCTCTGTTTGCTACCGAGTGGTTATTTTCTTATGTTATCTAAGTTACCACAAACATGTGCTAGTCTCTTAGGCTGAAACCCCCCTTATCCGTTAGAATTAAGATTAACATAGGTTTAGCATAGGTTTAACATAGAATAGAATTAACATAGTTTAAATTAACTTAGTTTAGTTAACCAATATATTGATAAAATAAAAGATTAGTTCTCGCTCTTAGTGATCGACACCCTACTTATCACGAAACTCCATCTGATCGGGTACACTGCCCGTTAAAGTGTTGTTTTAGGTAAAGTCGGCAAAATATAATTTTAAAACTTGAATACTTATAAATAAGACCTGCATGACGACACATCACATACTTATCCCTAAATACTTTTATAAACATAAAAAATAAAAATCCTTATGTGAACATTAAGGTAGTTTTTTTGTCTTTTTGGGTTTCTTTGACCATTTTACCCTTGAAATTATATAAATGATCCATGTATCAATATTACATAAATGGTCCTTTACGTCTTATATTAATATCAATACCAATGTATTAATAAAATCTTATCCCAAATCCCTATATTAAATACATATTCCTGATCCTCAATTTTATATTATCGTTCTCCACATAAACCCTAAATTCATTACCCACCAAAGCTTCAAGAAATTCTAGTTAAACACGACAATCAACGATGAACAAGGACAAATGTTTGTTCTTTATTCCTATTGTGTAGTTATGTTGTTATTAATTATCATGTTAATACATATTCTTTGAGATTGTTCTTAGACAAATGTAATGTAACAACATATGATGTTATTCGATTAGTAAGGAATTATTGTAGTACAAGTTTTTGGTATTTCGACTGGAATTTGACAAGTGTCCAACAAATAAGCACTAAAAATTGTGTTAATACTTATTGCAGTGACTTTGTCCTTATAGGCTTGTATATAGTTTAGTAGGTCCTGATTCTGTCATGGGGGGCACAATTTGTTGCCACTATGGTGGGTCAATCCTAATAAATTTGGTCCTTATCGTTTGATACTAAATGTGGTCCCATGGTCATTATATGTCGTATATGGTTTGTAGTGTTTTAATTCATTGTGGTTTTTCAAAAAAAAGTTAATAGGTTAGGGTTAATACATAAATATGTTACTAAAGTTTGCCAAAATGTTCACTTAGTTATTAATGTTTTTTTTGTTGCAAATAGGTTACTCAAGTATACGGGTTTATTATTTGAGTTACTGAACCTTTAAACCAGTTTACAAAGAGGTTACTCAAATATACGGGTTTATTATTTGGTTTACTGAACCTTTACAAAGAGGCTTATTATTTGGCTTACTGATGCTTAAAAAAGTCATCCTTATACTTGAGTAACCTCTTTGTAACAAAAAAAAACTTTAGTAACTAGCGAACATTTGCAAACTTAGAAACTTAGGATTTAACTAAATTAAATGGTTTATCAATAAAAACAAGAATGCTAACACAAGGAAGCCTCGAAAGCTATGGATGAAATTCTCCTATTTGCACAGGCTATGGACATCGCTATGTATCCTTGGTTTGCATAGGCTTATTTGTCTAAAAATCCACAACTTTACACAGGCGTTCCCATGTTTTAAAATCCATAAGTTGTTTTATAGATTGTAGCAGTCTCACAAGAGTTATACTCCTTGGTTTTGGATAGGCTATGGACATCTCGTGTCTCCTTGGTTATCACATGCTTGCTTGTTTTATAGATTGTAGTAGTCTCAAAACAGTTATACTCCTTGGTTTGCACAGGCTTGCTTGTTTCAAAATATGGACTGAGCAGACCACTTTGCATTAAGCAACCCACTTTGAATTAGTGTACGAATGGAGTGGAGTATATGTACATGTAGGTGCTTTATATGGTTTAGACCACTTAGCTACTTAGCAGTTATACTCCTTGGTTTGCACAGGCTTGCTTGTTTCAAAATATAGGCTAAGCAGACCACTTTGCATTGAGTAGAACAATTTGAAAGAGTGTGTGAGTGCAGTGGAGTATATGTACATGTAGGTACTTTATATGGTTTAGACCACTTAGCTACTTAGCAGTTTAAACTCCCTTGATTAGCACATGCTTGCTTGTTAAAAATTTAGACTAAGGTAGACCCTTTAGGCCATGAGCAACCATTTTTTTTTTTTTCTTTTTTGCATTAGTGGTGTGAGTGCAGTTGGAGTATATGTTACATGTAGGTTCCTTTTAGTATAATGGGTTTAGACCACTTAGAAACTTAGTTATCATATTTTTTAGACCACATTTACTTAAAAAGTTTGGATTATACCATAGGTGCCTTAATACAACAAGTTTCTCTCTAACCAGCATACATAATTTATTATTGTTTCAACTTATATTCCAAACACTAATGACCTTGTATTTGCAGAAATAATTAATCATTGAATTCAACTTCAAAGTTTCTGAAGACTATGACACCAAATGAATTTGACTCAAATTCTGATGAATTTGACTCAAGTTTCTCAAGTTCTGTGGAGGAGATTGTTTCTAGTAAAGGGTTATCAAAGGCATTTCTTATATGGTATGACGATGAGACGGGTGAGGACATTGAAGAGTTTTATTTTAAGAAGCCAAAAAACAAGGGAAAATGTTCTAACTCAACAGCCCTTCCAACTCTAAAAAGTAAGGGAAAAGGTTCTAACTCAACAACTAGTAAGTCAAGCGCTTCCAATTCACCAGCCCTTTTAACTCTAAAGATTCAACGAACTCTAAAGAATCCACCTAAAAAATTTATTGTTAAAAGCGTTGTACCAATATGGAATTGCTGCATTGCGTTGGAAAATAAGACAACCTGGGATATGATTCTTATGAAGTCATTTGAAGTTGCACAGTAGAAGAGGGAGCAAAGAGAGAAGGGGAAGAGAAAATATATTTAATTATCGTAATCTCGTAAAATTCATAACTTCTTCGTTATAGCTTTGTTTTTCGAGTTCCTTATATGCACGGATTCCTCATGAAATGTACTATTCAAATCAGTAGGGTTTATAATTTTATAAAATTAGTATCTTAACAGTATGTACAAACAGTTAGAATTAAAGTTTTATATAATTTGTTTTATAAACTTTTGACATAATTAAATTATTATAAGTCCTCTAATTTAATCAATAATACATCTTGTGTATACTTTATGTCCTCAAATTTATGATCATCATTTTTGTCCAAATAGTATGTCCTCATAATTATTTATTTATAAAATTTATAAATAAACTTTCAACAAATAATTTATAAACTAAATCTATAAATTAACCAACACTTATATAAAGTATGTTCTTGCATTCCAACACCTTTTAAACATCATTTCATTATAGAAAAATATGTATTCGAATTATGTACATGTTTATTTTATTTCATAAACTCATAAAATAAACCCTAGATGGTGATTAACAATATAACATGTATGTAAAATATAAATATGAATGATTTAAAAAGATTAGGGTTTATAATAGACTTTAGGAGAGTGGACGAAGATGATGAACACACAATCAAACCCCAAAATGTAAACCCTAATTTGAAACCCTAATGAAGAAAACCCTAATTTCTTTCTTGAATCAACACCATGTTAATATCAACACCCAGCTTCCAAAGTTACCGTTCTTGATAACACCTTGCTAAAACCCTGAATGATACTTTGTCGATATATTACCTTAGCAAGAAACAGGAAAATCTATGGTGCAACACCCGAAATTTGGAACATTTGAGCTGTGTTTTATGTAGAAAGAACAAGATAGATTATTTATAATATAAATTCTTACTAGTTTGGATGGAAAGAGTGTATAGTACGAGTTCCTATTGCATTCAGCCCTTATTTATAAAAAAGAGAGTAAGTATTTCATAAAAAACCAACTACGAAAACAATGTCTTAAGAGTGTTTGAGAGTACATAAGATTTTTAAGACTTATCTCCACGCATCACCTAGGAGGGGGGTACAGCTTATGAACAAAGGGAGATGTGAACAATTATAGACTTGACAAATTATGAGAAATTTTGGATTTTTGGTTGACATGTTGATTTTATCTTAACTATAATGCGGGATGGTGATAACTATGAGATGGGGAATTTTAGGAATTTTATTAAGGGAGGGATGCTGTTATACTTGCTGTTGAAGCCATCGGCCAAAGGTTAATAAGGTAGAAAATGAATTGATATTATTTTTTTTGTGTATAGGTATAATATGATGAGGTTATTTATTTGAAGTATAAATTATAGTATTGTGTTGCTATGCGTATATGCCATAAATGTATTTTTATTGCGGAAAAGTAAAACGATTTACGTAACCACTAAAAATACAAGTATGATAAGTTTTATAAATTATCCACGTTAATGAATTATATAACACTTTCTTAGACGTAAACTTTTATTTATGAGTTGCGATGGCGGTTTTACGTTAATGATGATTTTAAGTTTAAACGCGATATTATAACTAAACGTTGAAATTAAAATTGGAAACGCGTAAAAAGTTTAAAATAAATAGTTGAATATTTAGTGACGTAAAATGACGTGAAAATGCGGATTGTTACATAATGGGAAAAACACGTAGTATAATCGCGTCGTGTGTTAGTCCTGGAATGTTGAACAAGCTGACGATGTCTAAAATCGCTCAACATGCTCATGAGCATGTTCATTCTTGTTTCTAGAAAAGGTGTCTTCCCTCAATTCTCGCATGAATTGACTCTTGATCTTGAAATTCACATTGCCTCTAATTTCGGATCTAACCACGTCCGGTGCCTGGTTCCCTCGAGTCAATGTCGGTATTGCTCCATGATGAGGTTATCGATCTCTCCCTTAGCCATTATGTTTCCTGAAACGCTTAACAAAATTTATTAACAAAATGAATGCAAGAAATCAAACTATAACTAATTTTAGCTCCCCGATAGCAGTGCCAAAAACTTGATGCGTTATTTGTGTTGAATAAATAATTGCTAAGTTTTAAATTTATAAAACACGTCTATCGATTCACCCACTAAAGGGCAGAGAACCCAGTCCTATATAGTGTAAGTATTGGTAAATCTGAGGTCGCTCCCAAGAGCTAAGTGTAAGTAGATTTAATTTGATTTGTCACAGTTTTAAAACTTGTTTTAATTGATTTGAAGACTTAACAGAAAATAAATTGCAGAAAATAAATTGATTTGTAAATAGTAGGGAGAAAGGCGTGCTAACCTAGTTATTTCATTACTAATGCTATGATGTGTATTTCCTGTGCAATGTCTAAGTATTATTTTATTAGTGGTTCTAATTTCAACAGACCCGAATTTGCATTTGAGGTATGTCCTATACTTACTCTGCGATTCCAATTCTCCTAAGATCACACAAGCAGGGCATCCAAGCTTGCAGTGATTAATCCCCAACTATCCTAACGACCTGTCTATAATCTAGATAGATTATAAACACTCTCTGAAAGTGTTCTTATGTTTTTGAAGTGTTTAATGTGATAGAGGCGGTAATTTGATAAATTCCTACACTAGGGATCCCATGTTCAACAAGTCCGCATAATAACATAACTAACATGATCTAAACCACCCTTAACACTACCAAAACTCAAGGATCAATGACAGACTTAAAAGGATATCTAATAAACCAACAATTAGACAGGAAACATTCATCATAACAATAGTAAATTCATAACTAGGCCAGTACTAGAAGTGCTTAGCCGCTCATGGTAACAATACAGCAAGAATAAATGAAAGTAATCATGGATTGAATCATCATTAGTCTTACATTATGCATTTTTGAATGATTAAATACAAAAATAGGTAAAGTAACTTCTCCCTTGGACTTCTGGTGGAATGCTTCGGGTCTTGGAGGCTTGGTTTACCCCCTTGGTACTGTATTGTGAGTGGTGAAAGGTGAGTGATACTGATAGTGCCAAATGAGGGCTCTATTTATAAGTATCAAATGTGGTACGGCGTAACAGTTATGTATATGTTACACCGTAACAATGCTGATGTGGTTTCTAATTCTCTAGGCTTAATTTGTGTTACAGCGTAACTGTATCGCCATGGTTACGTCGTAACGCTGACTAGGATACGCAATCCTTCTTTAATGTACATGTTACGACGTAAAGATGATGGAGTGGTTACACCGTAACGCCTGATGCTGACTCGTCTCTTCTTTAATCTTGGTTACGACGTAACTCTTGTAGGGAGGTTATGCCGTAAAAACCTTGGGTGCCTTCAATTACTTAAATTCCACGTCCAAATCCTCTTTTTTTGCTCCAATGCTCGAATTTCTCCTGAAAACTAAATATAAGTAATTAAGTATTGTTTTCAGATATTTATAACATAATGACAAGAATTTTTGTAAGGAATTTGATACTAAAAAGTATTAACTATTTGATGTTATCAATTAACTAGGGTTAAACAATTATGTTCACAATAATGTACTAAAAATGAGTACATACAAAGGGGGGCTAAGGCGATTTGGGTGTAACATTTTAGTGGGGTGTAAAGAAGGACAATGCTCTTCATTAATAATTTGGAATCCACCGGAAAATTACGAGAACCGCAAAAAGGATAGGCTCAGAGGGGTATACTAGGGGTATCTTGCACTAAAAACAAGTGCATAGCAAGAGTGTGGGGGTAGTTATATGACCAATGAGATCATCATAACTATAACAAACGCAAGCTAAAAACAAGGGTTATCCTAATGCCTCTTATCACTTAGTAAATCCTAATCACACGAATGCGATCTCACTAGCAGTCTCGGGATGCATCATTAAAGCAAGTTCTAGAATCTAATAGAGTACCGGTACACTCTCATAAGCATTAAAGATGAATGTTTTATTCCTAAAGATCTAGGGGCGAAACTCACATTTTGGGGGTGGAATTTTTTTTTTGTAGTTGGTAGGAGTTTTTTGTTGCTAGAATATAGAACATCCTATCCATGTATACACAATCTAATACTACAGTTTCACTAATGTATGCCATAAAAAATTTAAATTTGGGTCAAAATTACCGTCCTAAACTATGTTTCGGTATATTACAAATCATTTTTTACGACAAAGCAAATGCCAAAATGAATGACTAGATTCAAGGTTTTCCGATAGCCGCCCTACACTTAAGTTGAACATTGTCCACAATGTTCTAAAAGTACTCGATAAACAAGAAAAGGGGAAATAAATAAAAGGTGAGAGAAACTAATACTCCCCTGGTTTGCTTAACATCAGAGAAGAAACGAGATAAACCGGAAAAATCTTCATCCAAGAATCGTCCAAGTGAAAATCTTAAGAACTTCCGGACTCTCCTTATCTAATATAACCTGAAAATCAAAGACAAAAACAACTATACCCGCATAAAATCGACGGTGAATGTTATACAACCCGATATAATCATAAACTAAAATCTTAATAAAACAATAAAGATAGAATATTTGTACTAATGTAATCGTGGCTTTCTGCAAAATTCCGAATATTTAAAACTTCTGGAAATTTAACAAAAATAAATTTTCAAAAATTCAAAAAAACACAGATTTCTCCACTGCTACAGTTCTAACGCCGTTAAGTTTTAACCCTGACGTCGTCAAGAACACCTGACAGGTTTTGCGTTTTTGTTTTCTGAAAAAATTTTTGCAAAATAACTTATTACTTATTTCTTGGAAAAATTATTGCATAAACCACGAAAATGGTTAGTACAAACATATGACTCAAAGAAACAAATAAAGAAAACATAAAGTGTGAATTAACTTTAAATTATTTATTTTATATGTTTGAAATGGTTATTAAAAACCGAATATTTTACTCTACACTTATTTTATGCAAAATGCCTTTGATTGATATTAAGACGAGGTTAAAAACAAAACAAAGCATGATCACATATTATTCAAACATATAAGAACAACTAATAAAAATTAAAAACACACGACACTTCTAAAATGCATAAAATTAAAAGATTAGCTTGTCTCCCAATAAGTGCTTTTCTTTATTAACGATTCTCGCAGCTAGACTCAGAGTCACACTCCTTACGTGACTCCTTCACTTGTTCTACTACCTCCGGCTTCAAATGGTACTTCAAGATCTATTCTTTCAAATTCCCTTCTATATGATGGACCAAGCTTTTCAATTCCTTTGTAGATTCCATGTAACAACTGGCAATTTTCGAAATATTAAATGACTATTTACCCTTTGACTGTTTGGGTCTGACTTGACTTTTTGACTTTTGAT
>BQNB010021850.1:0-16533 GCA_026074375.1 Tanacetum coccineum | reverse complement strand
ACTCTTTCAAATGATTACGGATTAGCCTAAGTAGCGATAATCCACTATGCCCGGATTATCATGAACCGCTAATTTCCTAACCGACCGTACTGGTCAAGTGAGCGCGAGTGTTATAAATAGATCTATTAGAGTTGACATCCCCGTCCATGATTGGTGTCTACAAGGCCAACGGACGTATACCATGTCGAATTTTGAATGTTACAACATTCACTTGGGTGTTGACTTACTTTGATTGTCTGAAATTGATTGGCATACTTATACTATCGTACTCTCGGTGTCATGAGCTTAGTGCAATCGTAATCACTGCTCCGGATATTGTATATCATGCAATACATACTTTAAATCTTGCGGTCCAACCTTTATACTTACATAAACCTATGAACTTACCAACTTTATGTTGACACTTTTAAGCATGTATTTCTCATGTGAATAAGTTACTTGACGATCTTGATGTGCATTGGAGTCTAAACTTTTCAAGATTCATTCATGGATTTCTACTTGCATTCAAACTATCAATCTCGTTGTATTATTTTTAGTCTTTCATTTTGATGCAACTTTGGGACAAATGTTATAACTTTTTAGATTTCAATTAAATCAACGAGGTTATCTTTTAAACGAGTCATTTTAGAGATCGTTCTCTTATATCTTGTGCTATTGTATTATGAAGTAACACTTTCGGACATATTTTCGCTGCTACTGATTCGTTGTCAAGTATATATATATAATATAACAAGGCAAATTTTTGAACAAATTACCTTTGACCAAAGTAATAAGTCAAAATTCACAAAGAAAATCAATATATATGTGATTCCGAAAGTATATGATATTCCCGGGTCGTTCTTCGGTACGAGGAATGCAATGGAAAGTCGAGAGTCAGTTTGATATTTGATGTTTGAATAACAAAGATTTTGATTGGTTTTTCTAATTCTACGGGAAAAACAAGTAAGGCAATCTAAAAACGAAAGTAATTAAAGCTAAATCACTAAAAACGATAACGGGAATCCTAAAAAAACATGACTTAAAACCTAATTTATCAAAATTTAATCCTAAAATGCCTTTTTTAACTTTTTATAAATCCTAAGTGACTAAAATTCAAGAACAAAGAAAAGTAAACCAAAAAAACAAATACTCTTTGCAACATTCAGAACAGAGCATAGAAACTATGCAGACCCACCATCCTTGTGGAATACTTTGACCATATTTTTCTTTGTAATGTTAAGATAATGATGAGTTAATTGCTTAAAGAAAAATACGAAACATTAAAAGTAACAAAGCCGCTCCTACTGTAATAATCAACCTTTTCACAAACCTCTCCTCCCGTAAGCCACTTTGTAATTGAAATAAGTACCGGAGATTGTACCATAAAGGTCTTTAGAGTTTACAGTGAATCGCCCAGCGCATACGAGTACAAGACTCCGATTAACTGCAACAACTTTCAGCAAGTTTCCATTAAATTGAAAATTTCAAACATCTCTAAAACAACCCATCACGATCCCTCCATCAATGTTGACATACTCCAACACGCTAAGCCATGGCGCACGTGTAAAATCGTCATCCTCACCCACATCCTCAATAACTTTTCTAATATACTCTTCTGTAGACATTATGGATTCCTCCCCACCTTCTTGAGTATCAGCTAATTTACAAAGCTTGGCCATTTGAACAATACCAGCAGGACCTGGTATTATCCTAATGGGCTTTATAATACAATTATCAACTTGATTGTTTTGAGATGAAAACATGGTTTGGGTGGTGGTGGTTATCTTAGGGACTATGTGAGGGTTGTTGCTGAGATTAGTATTTTTAATATTTAATTTATATAAAAACAGTTTTTAATTCATAATAAATTAAATAAAAGTCAAAAAAATATAATTTTTTTTAAATCTTCTTTTATCATTTAGGATTGTTAAAATATAATTTTGCTTTCATAGGGTTAAATTTGTAGAATTTGGTTTTTAAAGAACGAGATTTGGTCCCGTTATTGTTTTTCTTCGTTTTTTACTTTAATTGCTTACGTTTTTGGTTTACTTTTCTTTGTTCTTGCATTTTAGTCACATAGGATTTATAAAAAGTTAAAAAATCATTTTAGGATTAAATTTTGATAAATTAGGTTTTAAGTCATGTTTTTTTTTAGGATTCCCATTATTGTTTTTAGTGATTTATCTTTAATTACTTTCGTTTTTAGATTGCCTTACTTGTTTATCCCGTAGAATTAGAAAAACCAATCAAAATATTTGTTATTCAAACATCAAATATCAAACCGACTCTCGACTTTCCATTGCATTCCTCGTACCGAAGAACGACCCGGGAATATCATATACTTCGAGAATCACATATATATATTGATTTTCTTTGTGAATTTTGACTTATTACTTTGGTCAAAGGTAATTTGTTCAAAAATTTGCCTTGTTATATTATATATATATACTTGACAACGAATCAGTAGCAGTGAAAATATGTCCGAAAGTGTTACTTCATAATACAATAGCACAAGATATAAGAGAACGATCTCTAAAATGACTCGTTTAAAAGATAACCTCGTTGATTTAATTGAAATCTAAAAAGTTATAACATTTGTCCCAAAGTTGCATCAAAATGAAAGACTAAAAATAATACAACGAGATTGATAGTTTGAATGCAAGTAGAAATCCATGAATGAATCTTGAAAAGTTTAGACTCCAATGCACATCAAGATCGTCAAGCAACTTATTCACATGAGAAATACATGCTTAAAAGTGTTAACATAAAGTTGGTAAGTTCATAGGTTTATGTAAGTATAAAGGTTGGACCGCAAGATTTAAAGTATGTATTGCATGATATACAATATCCGGAGCAGTGATTACGATTGCACTAAGCTCATGACACCGAGAGTACGATAATATAAGTATGCCAATCAATTTCAGACAATCAAAGTAAGTCAACACCCAAGTGAATGTTGTAACATTCAAAATTCGACATGGTATACGTCCGTTGGCCTTGTAGACACCAATCATGGACGGGGATGTCAACCCTAATAGATCTATTTATAACACTCGCGCTCACTTGACCAGTACGGTCGGTTAGGAAATTAGCAGTTCATGATAATCCGGGCATAGTGGATTATTGCTACTTAGGCTAATCCGTAATCATTTGAAAGAGTAGTAAAGTACTTGCGTCCAAATGTAAAACAAACAATGTATCTCACCCCGAGATTTGTAAAGTAATTGTAAACAAGTAAAAGCGGGGCTATAAACTTACCTCAAATGATGGTATTGATTTTTAGAAAAATCAATAAGGAATGTCGTCACAAATGACCGGTGTGCAACCTATTTAAATATAGGTCGATTAAGAATAACGCAATCGAAATAAAATAAAACAATGTATTATATATCGTTATATCACCACCTAATAGTTTTAGTTTTAGTTTATGAGTTAACACAATGTTTACATTAAGGTTATCATTTAATTTCCAAGTATATACCTTCGTAATATTTTTTATGTCCAATAATTTTTATAGTCTATTTCGCTCGATTTACTATTTTTATTATTTCTAAAATGACAAAATATATATAGTCTAATTAATTTATAAAAATAATATTTATAAAGTTTAAAACGCGTATAAATATTATATAAGTGATACTATATTATTTCTTAAGATTTTTATAGTCCAAACGAACCTGAAAATACTCAAAAAACACCTAATTAAATTTCTAACAACTTTTATACATCTAATAATACGTGCAGGAAATTTATGTTTACTTTATAAAAATATTCCAAGTTCAACAAAGCGTTACTCCTTCGTTTTACACTTTTACGGGAAACAAAAAGACACATTTAAATGTAAAATATCGTTTCGGGCAACTTTTTAGTTTTACACTTTGGCCGATTCGGATCCGAAAGGGGTCAAAACCACGAAAACCAAAACTGGCAGCATTTATATAAAAATTACACTTGTCGGTGTTGTTTCAAATCTTGTTTTGAGCATAACTTCTTTGTTTTGAATCTGTTTTTTTGTGTTCTTTATATCCACGGAATCGTATTAAGACGTACTAACATATTTTTAAGGTTTTAATTTGTTAAAAACTCCCTAACTTACCGTTTTAAACAAACCGAATAAGATTCCTTCTTCTTTATAATGAGATCGTTCTCTTAATTAAAGCTTATATCGTGCTGATAATGTGTTGTGAATAATCATGAACAAGAATATAGAGGAAAAGAGAAGATATTATTGATTGAAGTACATAGGTTACATGTAGAGCCTATATATAAGGCTAAAACCCTAGCTTTCACCTAAAGAAATAAGATGAATAGACATAGCCCATAAGCCCATAAATAGCCCACAATAATATTTTACAATACAAATAAGCATTTTTAAAAGTTCCAACATGCTTATTATTTATGTTTCATCCATGTGCAATTATTAATATGTTTAGGTTGTTCTTGATTTTCTTGTAAGCTTTTTTCTTGTAAGCTTGTTAAAATAACAAACTAAGTGGTGATATAACCTTGAATATAAGATGATCATATGAAAATACATGTTATGAAAATATAGAGAAATATGATAAACCTTGTATGAAGATGGTGTGATGAGAACAACAATACTAACTTAAATCAAATCCCAAATTGTTTGATAACTAACTAAACCCTTAGAACACCTTGTAAAATCCTTGCTAAAAATCAAAACTCCAAGTTCTTGAATGTTTCTTGTTGTGGCTGGTCACTAGAGAGAAAGAAAAAAGATATACGTGTTTTAGCTTTGAGTGAATTATTGATAAGTCTTTGATATCTTATAGAAGGTCTTGCATGGGAAGTGTAAACTAGCATTTGTTTAATTTAAGGAGACAATTTAAGAGTGACAAGTGAAGGAAGGTGTGGTGCAGGCATGTATTTGCAAGCAACCAAAAGAAGGGAAAAAAATAAGGCTTAAACACACTAGATAAAGGTTGATGTGATAATACAATGGATAAGCTATATAATAAAATAAGAAATGTATGTTAGTGTGATGTTTATATATAGAAATAAGGGGGGCCGGTTATATGGGTTGTAAATGGGTAAAATTAAATAAATTTTGGGTATTGAGTATTATTGTGGGTATTTGTTTAAGTATAGAAAGGTAAGGTAGTTTACATGCACGCATAAATGTTAAATATTGCGAAACGTAAACGCTTTAGGTAAAGTAAAGTAAAATAAAATAAAATATAAAAAGTTATAAATTATCTCTGTAATAATTATATAACACTTATTTGACGTAAACTTTTATTTGTTCAATGTCGGTTTACGTTGATTGTTGATTTTTCGTTTACGCGATTTAACTTAACGGTTGAAATTAAAAGTAAACGCGTAAAAGTCCAAAGTAAATAGTTTTGAGTTTATTGACGTAAAATGACTTGAAAATGCGGATTGTCACACTATCTGTGTCTTCCGGCTCTCACATAGATACTTACTCTCACGCCGGAGCTTGGTCTTGGGGTCAAACCCAAGGCGAGGCTAACACGCCTTTCTTTCTTATTCTTAAAGATTCAAAGGGTTATTCTATCGGAATCTTGAAGGATTCTTCACTTCACTCGAGGTACAAAAATTTACTTCGACAGGTAACACATTTCTTCTACTAGCTTCAGAACAACAATTACAATTTTTTCTAAGTACGTTTCTAACACAAAGGGTGTTGTCTAGGAAGTTATAAACGCGTCACATCTTTTTTTCCTTATAACATTTCTATAATACAAAACCTCAAAACACTAACCTAATAACATTCATATAACACACCACAAAAAAACCACACTTTTAAAAAAAGCACCACACACATAAATCGCACGTTATAGCCACAACTTGATGCCTATAACGCACCCGATGGTGCAGTATGACGGCGTTATAGGTACATGCCTATAACATGATGCACCGAGCCTCTTATTCGTAACCTTTAAGAGTGGACGTGATAAGGACTTGACGACCGATTCTTTACCCACCCAAGACGCGTCCTCCTTATTACGGTTCGTCTTCAAGACGCGTCTTCAATCATAAAAAACGAAGACTTGGTATTGTGGACGATCGAGTCATGCAGTGTGTGTTTTTAGGTGTGGTATATTTGTGTTTAAGTATGGTATGTTTTGGCGGTGAAGTTAGTTTCTTATTCTAAAAAGCTTTTTGAAAGTGTTTTTTGCATTGTATTAAAAACTTTTGAAAAGCTTCTCTACAATGACTTGATAAACTTAAAGTATTTCCTAAAAACTTTAGTCATTAAATGTGTTATGCATTAAATGCTTAATGCCGCGGGGCTCAACATCGGGTTAAAACCGAACCAAACAGACAAAAACTGAACCGAAAACCGACTTTGAGGAAAATATGAACCGAAAACCAAACCAAAGTGTACCGAGCAAAACCGAACTGAACCGAATAGATAGTTTAAGCGTATTTTTTTTGGTTTTAACCCAAACCGAACCGAACCGAGCAAAACCAAAACCGAGAACCATAAATATACAAAACCAAAAACCGAACCGAAATGGTCAGTTCAGTTTCAGTCGGTTCGGCTCGGTTTGTTGGTTTGGTCCGGTTGGTTTTGCTTGTTCCTACTTAACGGTGAAGTTAATTATAACTAGAAAAACTGATATAATGCTGAAGTGACGATGATAAATGCGATCTTATAGTCTCGTTAGTTTTACACCTTACCTAAACGAGTTTCATTTATACTAGCCTAGCAGTACATGAACCCTTGTAAAAGAATTGTGTTGGTATTAGTGTTGAGTCTAGTTAATATATACGATAAGTAGAAGGTAGCTAAATGTCTTTTTCTTTATATGTTTGTTTGAGTGGGCTGGAACCAAAGCCCATTGCTAGTCGGTGTAGACTAGGGCATCCACCCCCTCACCCTATAAAAAGAGGTGAGGGGGTGATACACATCTTCTATTCTTTCCTGTAACCGATCGAGGTTTTGTGGTAATACAATATAATCGTTTGGTGTTTCGTTCTTCTTGTTTCTTCGTTCTTCAACGGGTATGTTGAAGGTAGCAACTTGTGCTTGATTTATTCCGTAATTTAGCGTTCCGCAATCGAGCTTCGGTTTGTTGTCGTAATCGTGCAACAAATAAAAAAGGTCCCTAGAAAAGTTAGAAAAAAGCCCCGATTATCTCTTTTTATATCAAATCTCAATCCACCCCCAAATTCAAATTTCACCCTAATTTTCATTCACTCACTTTCTCTCTCTCTCACCTATACATACACACACATCTATATCTATACATCGTCATCATCTCATCTCAAGCCCTAATTTTCACATCGGTATATAAATCTCTAATTAATCTAATTATTTCTCTCTCTAGAATTAGTTTTTGTTTTTGTTTCTCTCTCTAGAATAATAATAACTAACATGGTACGAGGTTGTTATTATAATTTGTTACAACTGATTTTTACGGTTATTATTTTTTGTTATTGTTATTGTTATTAATTGATTGACTGATTGTGTGTGTTTTTGAGTGTGTTTTTAGTGTGTGAAGATGGCGAATACGGATGTGGAGCTAGAGCAGCAGTTGAAGGAGGTTGGGAAGAAGCTGTTGCATCCGCCCGATGTGGTCGATGAGCTCTTGCCTGTTCTCGATGTAAGGCGAATTCGACTCGCTTTTGGTTGTTTTGTGTTAATAGTTTTATTTAGTGTTTTGCATGTTTATTGTGAATTTGAATTGATTTGGCGTCGATTAGAGGGTGTTTGGGAAAGTCGAGGTTGTTTGGTTCTGGATAAAATATTTTTCGGGCTTGTAAGGTTATCAAGTAGAGGTCGTGAAAACGGTGATATTAAGAGCTTATTTAGAATTGCAAGGCTAGGAGCTTGTTTTGGCTTATATATCCGGCTTATGGCTTGTTTGATTTTGGGCTTATGTTTCATAAGCTTGTTTCTTGTGGCTTATTTTTGAATCTTTTCGGCTTATATAAGCTTCTTATGTTATAATAAGCTTATATAAGCCAGAAAGTTTCAAAATAAGCTACAAAAAGTGAACTTATGAAACATAAGACCAAAATCAAATAAGCCATAAGCCGGCTATATAAGCCTAAACAAGCAAAAGATAAGAATTGAATACTGCAATAGGTTTTAGGATAGATGTAATGGTAAAAGAGTTTAACTATTTTTTCATTCTAAATAAGCACTTGAAATAAGCAGAAGCAGTTTGGATGATTGAAACTTTTCAAATTGCTTAAAAAGAAGCAGTTAGTAGTAAAGAATTTAGCAATCCCAGACACCCACCCTCTGATAGTGTTGTCTCAAGGCTCCGTTTTGAAATATTTTGCACGCGTATCAAAATTAATTCTTATTTGTGAAGTAAGAATTTGTAGGTTAATGCTAAGATACTGGTACTCATATGTGTCTAGTTTGTGGGATGCAGGGAGTGTTGTTGTGTTCTCAGATTAAGATTTGGCAAAATAGAATTTGGGGGTATCTTTAGTAGCAGTAAAGAAATACTTGCCTTTGGTTAGGTTGATTATTCTTGACATGTTAGGAGCCTTACAAATACATGACGCTTTTAGGTTAGTATCGGTTTGCCTTGACAACAGAACATCATAATTGTTGTCATCAAGGTTAGTATTTGTGAACAGGCTAACTTGAATTGCATTCTTTATCTCCTTAGAGTTCTTGTACGAGATTGAGTTTATAGAAGTTGTATGCAATTTTTTTAGTGAGTTCAGGATTGATATAGCACTATAGCTTTCAATATAAAACCAAGAACATTTTGTCTCATTGATTGTTTCTTTTGTATATGCTTCTCAGCAAGTAGAGAGACTTCTATCGAAGGTGGACCAGTCCCCCAAAAAAACGATGCTGGATGCACTCAAACCTTCAATGAAGGCTTTGATTCAGGATGATCTTTTAAGACATTCAGATGTCGATGTGAAGGTTGCAGTTGCTTCCTGCATCAGTGAAATAACGAGAATTACAGCACTTGATGCACCTTACGACGATGACCAAATGAGGGATGTTTTCAGTTGATTGTTTCTTCCTTTGAGGATTTATCTGACTAGTCCAGCCGATCTTATATCAGAAGAGCCTCGATTCTTGAGACTATTTCCAAGGTCCGATCATGTGTGATCATGCTTAATCTTGAATGCGATAAGATGATTGTAGAGATGTTTGAGCATTTTCTAAGATCAGTAAGGTGTGTTACAACTCGTGAGTCATATATTCAACAATGGAAAATATAATGATCTTGGCTTGGAAGAGCGAAGACATTTCAAGGAGATCCTTAAACCTATACTGCCACAGTTAAAAAACGATAACTAGGGAGTTCTGGCCATGCTAAAAGTTAGGAGAAGATGTACTAAAGAAATCTGCAGAAAAGCTAAATCCTTACCTGATGTCAGCTCTGACTGCTCTATGTGATTTGTTAGATACATACTTTGAAATTGTGACTAGAGTATGTGAAGGGACAACTGCTGCAATGAAACGTGATGATGAGAATGATTCTGGGCAACAGCTGGCCGATAAGAGCAAACAAGCAAAGGGATCTCAAGACGAGACACAGCAGGCTGATGATAACAAAATTACAATAGCATCATTAGATCATGTGGACCAGGTGGATAAAGAAGAGCCTTGTCCTCAAGAAGAGGTAAATGTGGATCCAATAGACGGATCTCCAAAATCAGTTATGAGTAACGGAGTAGATGTAACTGGAAATGAAGAAGTTTCAGTTGATTAAGAATCCTCAAAGCAGGCAGATGAAGATGAAAAATAGCAACTTCCAAATGCAACTCATAAAGAATACATTGATGATTCAGATACCGATGATAAGTTAGCAAAATCAGAATCAAAACCAGAACCAACACCTAAAAATGGAGAAAAAAAATCTGATACAAATATAGATTCAGCAGAACCCTCTGATTCTTCTCACGTTGAAGGTAAAAAAGAAGCTGAAAAACTAGAGTCAGAAGATGAAAAAGATAATGATGTTAAAGAATCCGCTATTAGCGCACCATTTCAATCAGAGACTGAAAAAGATAATGATGATGTTCAAGTCTCGTCACCAAAAGCAATAGAAAGCAAGTCTGCAACTGCAAATGTTTCTTCCCCATCTCAAAGTGACAGCCTTCCAGATGCGAGCCGTATAAAGAAGGCTGCCCGGTCTAAAAGGAAACAGGTACCTCAACAAGATGAAATCGACACAGAAAATGCCGCTTCCCCATCCAAAAGTGAGACCCCTCTTGATGAGAGCCGTTCGAAGAAGGCTGAAAGGTCCAAAAACAAGGATTTGGATCAGGAGGAGAATACACCTTTAGTGGATGTTAAGGCACCTGAAATTTCCAGTGACTCAGATGTAAAGCCACAGAAACGAGCTGGAAAAATGGCAGTTGTTGCAAAGAAGGTTAAAAGTCCAGCTACCATAGATTCGTCAGAAGATGATGAAGCTGCTAGTGATTCAGATAAAGAACCTCCGCTAAAAATTAGTAAGAAACTCGAACCTGTTAATTCAGGGCGAAAGTCAAAACAATGGGGTAAGAAGGCAGTTGTTACAAAGGAGGTTAAACTCCCAGATACCATAGATTCGTCAGAAGATGATGAAGCTGCTAGTGATTCAGATGAAGAGCCTCAGCTTAAAGTTAGTAAGAAATTGGAACCTGTTAATTCCGGGTCAAAGTCAAAACAATCAAGTAAGAAGGCAGTTGTTACAAAGGAGGTTAAACTCCCAGATACCATAGATTCGTCAGAAGATGATGAAGCTGCCAGTGATTCAGATGATGAACCTCCGCGAAAAGTTAGTAAGAAACTGGAACCGGTTAATTCAGGTTCAAAGTCAAAACAATCAGGTAAGAAGGCCGTTGTTACAAAGGAGGTTGAACTCCCAGCTACCGTAGATTCGTCAGAAGATGGAGCTGCTAGCAGTTCAGATGACGAACTTTCGCCAAAAATTAGTAAGAAACTGGAACCTGTTAATTCAGGGTCAAAGTCAAAACAACCGGGTAAGAATTGGTTGCAGGGACTCTGATTCGAAGCAAGCAGAATCAGTCTGATAAGAATCAGATGCACAGAAGCCAAAAACAAACTGGTAAGACGTTCAAAACAATCTGCCAAAAAGAGAAGACAGTGTTTTCAGATTTCCGAACCACTGAAATCTGTCAAGAAGGTGGAGAAAAGGAAGCGTACTGTTGAGGAAGAGGACAGTGATTCAGACGCTAAACCACTTAAGTTGTCTGCTAAAAAAGGCAATGCAAGTACTTCTGGTGATGTTAAATCTTCTTCAAAGAAGAAGGACGATGGACAAAAACGTGCAAGTGGTAAAAATGTTATAAAGAAGGATGAAGCAAAAACCTTGTCTAGCGACGATGTGAGTTCTTTTTTCTTTCTAGTAATTGATCATTTTTTTTCCTGAGGATTGTCTAACAAATATTTTTTATGGTTTCTGAAGGAGATGGACGTGTCTCCAAAGTCTGCAAAAAAACCAGCCAAAGGGGAGGGCAACTTAAAAGATACGTCAGGCACCAGTTCAAAACGCAAGCGTACACCAGTCAAAGATAAAGTAACTATATTTGTGCTTGTTTGATAACTGTTGGTATTGTCCTTTTTGATCAACTTGTAAATGATGAAATATGAAACATTTTCAGGAATCTGATACTATAAAATATGACGAAAGCTTGGTTGGGAAAAAGGTCAAAGTTTGGTGGCCTGAAGATAAAATGTAAGTCCCTTCCAGTAGTTCTATGAACAAATTGTTGAACACACAGATTGCTAACATTAACACCATTGCTTGTAGGTATTACGAAGGTGTTATCGAGTCATTTGATGCTGCTAAAAAAAAGCATAAGGTCATTACAGTGTTTGTTATATTTTTGATTGTATACCTGGTGAACTCCACGTGATGGAGATGCTGGAGTTTACTACAGTATTTTGTTACAACTAGTTTGTTCTAACATGTTTACTATTAAGCAGGTTTCATATGTGGATGGAGATGAAGAGAATTTATATCTGAGAAACCAAAGATGGGCAATTATACAAAATTTCTCTGTGCGGGATAAGGTGAGAAAAAGCTGGTTGGTTTGAGATTTTCTTCCTTTGTTTTTTTTTTGTGTGCTGATGTGGTTTAGTTTACAGGATGAAATTGCTGAATATGAAAGCGAAGAAGCTTCTCCTGAAGTGTATGTGTTACTTTCTTATGTTTTACTTTATTGATTTCATGCATCCAAGACACTTTTTCTAATCGACTTCATCACTCATACACCTTCAACTGTTCATATTTGGATCTCATTTTCAGTTCTTCAATATTAGATATTAAAAGGCTGACAACCACAATGCGCACAATTTTTGTTTGGGTTGATGCATTTTGTGCCTCTGGATAATGTTTGGGGCGTGTTAGGTTATGGATCAAAAAGCGTGAGTTCTGGAGAGATCCAAGTGATCACATTGCTGTAATTATTACTGTGTTAGCCAAAAAAATGTGATTCTACTGCACAAATGTTGGTACAAACACTTTTTTTTGGTACATTTAGATATAATGGATGATTATCTAAAAATAACAATGCCTGTAATTAATAGGGACAATAGCCTTTCAAAACCTATTCCGCAAATGACCTTTAGGAATAATCAATATAGATATCTAAACTGGATGCCAACATTTATTCTAGAACTTGAATAATGTAATTATAATAATCAAGTAATGTCCTAATTTGTATCACAACAATCAGAAAGTCGAATTTTAAAGTTCATTGATGTATGTACAGCTGCTGAGTTGGGGTTTCTAGAATAAGGTCTGGTTAGCAGAACAAATGCCTGCACGTTTCTGCTGTCTGTCCCTACTATGATAGTTCCAAATTTGGTTTTCAGCCTGATATGCATATGAGCTTTTACTTGTAGTCTTAATATTTTTCAAGAATTTTGCTCACATATTGGCTGATTTGCTCCAGACACAAGAAGAAGAAATCAAAAGCAGATCCTGCACCCTCTGCTTCTCAAGAAAAGAATAAAGATTCGTCCAAAAAGTGTGTTTCCTTGTCCTCAACTCTATCATCATTGTGCATTTATTATCCCGAATCAGCAAACTTTAACCTGTGCAAGTAAATGACAAACTTGTGGTTTTTTTGTTTGGCAGGTCAAAAGCTTCGGGTTCAAAAGATAATAAACCCAAAGCAGGAAAATCAAAGGAAGCTGAAGCCACACCGAAAACGAGTACCAAAACCAAGCAAGAGACTTCAAAGAGTGTGAACAGGTCAAAGGGTAAAACCCCTCAAAGTGGCAGCAAATCAAATGGTCCAAACAAGGCTAAAGAACCCGAGAGTGCTGTTAAAACGCCTGAAAAAGGTGGGTCAAAGAAACGAAAGAAGTAGATGAGGAGGCGTCAAGTGTAACTCTGGTTTTCGGCTGGGCTTTGTCACATAGTGTTTAGGGTTAAAGTTAGTGTTTTTCATGGTATTGTTTGGTAGAAGTATTATTGGATTTTGGTAGGGGAAGATATTGTTATGATCATGATTGTTATTAGGTTAGGTTTGTTATAAAGGAGTTAGATCACGTGGTAGATTTTACCGGTGACCTTTGTTCTGCTCTTTCTTTTAGAACCCTTATTTGAGTTTTGGATTTGCAAAATGTGATTGTTCTTGTAGTGTTTTGCTATTACTTTTGTTATTTGAAGGCATCTGAGAACAAAGATAGCACTGTATCTTGCTTTGTTCGATTCATGCAGATAAAACATGTTAGGCTAGGCGTAATGGTCACCTCCACTTCAGCTCCCACATGATCGTTTCAACACACCACCTTACCTTCACATTTCAGTCGTAATGTTCACCACCTAGCGAACCACATCAAATAACTTGCTTTATACAAATATCGTCGTAATGTTCACCTAGCGAACCACATCAAATAACTTGCTTTATACAAATATCCCACAACATACTCCCGCACACTCGCAAACTACAAAACATGATAATAAAAAGTGGAGACCTTACCCATTTTTCTTTGGTTTTCGTTAGGTAAAGTCCTGTACCCGACCAACCATAAATTGTCTCTTCGCCGCACATCCGTCATGGTTTCATCTCTATTCACCCATCCTTCACCTCACCCATTACACCTCGCCTTATGATCGTTTAATTTGTTGTTTATCCTTGCCAAAAAAAAGTGTGTTTTTAACAAAGTGTACGTGTAGTGAATAACATGTTATGGTTTATTGAACGACTAAATCGTTTTGTTAATCATGTATTGGAGATGTTGATATGTCGAACAAAATATTTCTCTGTAAATGGGCCAATAAGTTTTGTCACGAACTTGCTACATTTGTAAAGACAAAATTAATTTAGTTGTGTTGGATTGTGCCAGCAATAATCATATTGCTGAGCTTTTTTTCATGGACTCGGCGACTGGAGTGTCGAGTGCATGCAGGCTGCAGGGTTTTCGAAGGCGTGTTATGGCGGCGCCAAGGTGCTGCTAAAGCGTGAAGCGTGACCTCCACGTTACAAAATAGATCAAGGCGTCGACTCTATGCATAACGTGAGATGATGCGTGGAAAGGCACGATGAGGTGCGCTAAGACGTGAGGCGTAGCGCATTTTTTGGACTCAACTCCGATAATTTTTTTAATTTTATTAAAATGAAGAAGATTGCATGCAACAATAGTTTCTTAACTTTATTCATTATATACAATACTTTTTGCAAACTCGATATATTTGAAATATGATTTAAATATATAAATATTTTCATATTTTGTGCTACCTTAAGCCATGTCTTACAAACGCAAAGTGTTCGTCATGGCTCTTAAGGCGTGAGACTTGGTTATGCCGTCACGCCTTATGCTATTTATAACCTTGATCGCCTGACATTCTTTCCCAAATTTATATTCATATTCATATTTTGTGTTAGAATCATAGGATAATAATGTATATGGAGACTATCTAAATATTCAACTTTTCTCATTAAGCCCGTCTATTTTTGAAAAACTAACTTATATGTCACGAAAATACAAATTTGTTTCCGTTAATACTAAGTCTAGTTAATTTTTTTGTCAAAACTTTATGAAATAACAAGAGTAAAGTTAATCTTAACGCATCAGAACATTACCAATATGATGTTGAATGTGAAATGTCTATTATTCCCTTATAATTTGATTTTGATTAAATAAAGATGTACATACACGAATCATACATGTCAAACTACAAAGATTTTTTAGTGTTCTTTTAGGTAATCATGGTTTCTGATCTTTTGGCCGACTAATCCACGGGGTTTGAACCCACCGCCACACAGACTCAAACCAGGTAAAACCCTCCCTTTTCAGGAGGGTGGCGTGACCAGTTCAAGGTTGTTTGCACCTAACAGGAATTGAACTTGAGACCTCACACATCTTCTAGTGATTTATAAAATATGAAAATGTGTAATTTTTTAATAATTGTAATTTATATAGGCAATGTCATATATATATATATATATATATATATATATATATATATATATATATATATATATATATATATTTATATATCTACATTATATATAACAGGAGGCATTTGACTATTTTATGCCACATCATAATGCCATGTCATTACTATTTTTTTTTTGGTAAAATTCGTTTTTTAGTTTTTAGAAAAGATATGAATAAAAAAAACACCAAAAAAAGCGCAGTATATATATATATATATAAAAAATTTATATATGGGGCTAACTATGACTGGATTAATATGAAATAGTGACTCAACGCCACCTCAACGATGACATGGTGCAAACAACTATGACATGGCATACATAAGAGATTTTTTTCCAAATTTTGGTTTTTTGGCAAATAAATCCGTTTTTTAATTATTTTCGGATTTATAAGTATTTTTGCATTAAATTTCAAATTTTTCAAAAAATATTGGCCATAGCAAGGTTCAACTCATGATCTATTGTTACCTATGATTAAGTTCCAATCAAGTTTACCAACTAATCCAATCCACCTTTTGTGTTTTACTATAAAAAACAATAATAATATCTTCTAAAAAAAATATGTTGATATTTTTTAATATTTAAAAATATATCAAGATATATACTTCCTAATTATATATAGATATACTCAATATTAATAATCAAAATCCATAAACTATTTTTTTTACAAAACCCTAATACAATTCATTCATATCTTCAAAAACCCATTCCATTACTCATATACGTTCAATAATTAATTCCCTAATGAATCTGTGTTTTTTTTGCAGGTCGGTTTGTTTGTGAGCAGTGGATCGATGATAACAACCTACAAAGCATTTCTCTTTGGTTTAGACTTCTATGACAACATGGATTCAATGTTTCATCATGTATATTAATAAGAGTTCTAAAGTTTTATCTTAATAGGTATAATAATCAATATTTAATAGGGCTTTGATTTAACGAAACAAGTATGATTTTTTGTTATAGAATGAACACGTAAGTATGCCTTTTTTTTATAAAAGAGTTCTAAAGAATTTGTGTTCAGTTTTTCTAAGGGACAAATGGCTAAATTGTACCATTCAACATTCACTTTGGTATGTAATATTACTTTGTTTATAATCGTACCTTTATCACTAAAATTTGTTGCTTACTTGCTTTATTGTTTTTGTTTAACTACAATAACCACATGGGAGTATGGGACAT
>BQNB010021849.1:32592-63727 GCA_026074375.1 Tanacetum coccineum | reverse complement strand
AGCTACCTCATTGGCAACAAAGAGAGCTTATCCAGCCTACAGTATGGAAATCAAGATTAGATCCATACAGATCATAAAACCGTTAAAGCCAACTCTGGAAAATCAATGCAGTTTCAAGTTATCTTTGTTCGATCAGCTTGCTGCATTTTCAAACATAGATCTGATCCTCTACTATAAGCCCAGTTGTGAGGTGAACATTGCTGATAGATGCACTCACCTGGTGAAGTCTTTATCAGAGGTTCTATGTTCATATTACCCACTAGCTGGAATAGTCAAAGAAGACGGGCTTGAAATTGATTGCTGTGATCAAGGAGTTAAGTATTTGGAGACTCGAGTGACTACGACACTTGACAATTTTATCAAAAAAGGTCCCAAGATTGACAACACTAGGAGATTGGTAGGTGCACCAGATCAAGCCACGACCACATTGGTAACTATCCAGGTCAATGTGTTTGATTGTGGTGCACTTGCAATAGGTGTGAGTGCCTTGCACAAGGTCACTGATACATGCAACCTGATTAGGTTCATTAATGAATGGGCGGGCATAAACCGCACTGGGGGTAGCACGGGTGCATTTTGCCCATCTTTTGATAACTTGGCTTTCCCACCCATGGAAGTTCCTTTATCTAATTATCCTCCAATTCCCAGTGATCCCTAAGCAATAATTGTCAACAAAAGGTTTTTGTTTAATGGGACTACGATATCAAAGTTAAGAGCAAAGGCGGGCTCATCAAATCGTACACATAGTCGAGTAACATTAGTGACTGCAGTAATATGGAAGGTTCTTATTTCAATTTATCAAGTAAAAAATGAGAGCATCAGGGATTGCTTGTTGACCCCAGCAATGAACTTGAGAGGTAAGGCAGGCTCACCAATATCAGAAAAATCGTTTGGAAATGTATGGGCCCCATATCCCATCCGTTTTTTGCAAAAAGAATGAAACCCAAGTTTATTGATCTCGTGGTCCTGATAGAAGATACAACAAGAAGCACTACTATGTGGCTTCCGAAAGCAAGCAGTAAAGAGATATGCACACAGACAATAGCATGTCATGTTGAGGTCGATGAAGAACTAATGCAAAACAATTTTTGCCTTTATACAAGCTGGTGTTCATTCCCTATATACGATGTTGATTTTGGTTGGGGTAAGCCCTACTGGGCAAGTGGTATTGGGAGCACAATTGAAATGGTAACTTTAATGGATGGCAAAGATGGCGACGGAATTGAAGCATGGGTGAGTCTGAAGGAGAAAGATATGAAGTTGTTTGAACAGGATCTGGACATTTTAGCCTTCACCTCCTAAGTTCTTTTAACTTTTCAACGTTGAGTCATCCCTATAGTCGTTGCAATTCTTAGTGTTATCTGTATTCCAATAAAGTTGTAACGATTCAATAAATAAATTAATATTATGATGGAACTTTATAGTTCTACAAAACTAAGGCAGCTTCTTATACCATGTCCACATGATCCATATTAAGTCAACTCTAATATACAGACTACAATGATCAGAGTGCACTTTGCATTGCCGACAATAAAGAGGAAATAATGGTACTAGATTCAGGGTTCTAACATACTTGGAACTCAATGATCAGGCATCAGAATCTTGAAAGTAAAAATGATCCGTAAACAAAGGCTATTTAAGCAGATAAAGTCAAGAGGCATTCTAAACCAGTTTTAATTGCTTAAACGAGAATACAGATAACATAGTTCACTTTAATACAAATATTATAACTGATAATCATGTTTACAAGTAAAAATTAAATAATTATGCTAAACTATCATAACTAAAAGTTGTACAAGAAATGATAATCAAACCCAGGAAGTCAACTTTTGTTGTCCTCTTATTTATTACTGTATTGAATACTAGTAGTACTCTCTCCATTCAAAATTATATGTCCACATTTTTGTTCGACTAAAAATTAATTGTCAGCTAGTACTAAATATAATATCAAAGTTTGAACGTGTTTATCATTATTTGAAGTTGTTCTTATGGATTCAAGCACAAAGTGTTATTGGATGGGACGCTCTGTATCCCCAGAAAAAAGACCTAAATTATCTCTCAACCAAAAATACCCAACTCATGATCACTAACCAGTATGTTATATGGTACGTGTATACGTACATTTGATGCCTATGTCTAGCTATTTATGTAGATGCGTAAGTGTGACTATATAGTATGTAGTATCTCATACGAGTGCACAAGAAGATGCATTGGGAGGGCGGGTTTCAGCAGGTGAAACATCAAAATAATTATATCATGCAATAGGGAATAATCTAAATTCAACTCAATCAAATCAACAACAAACTAGGAAATTAGCAAGATTAACAACAACAAATTATCACCTGAAAATCTATTGAAATGTTAATGGAATCTTGCAATTAGCATGTAAGACCTCGAAAGAAAAGCTTAATGGATAGTTGATGCTCAGTAATATGTAGGATTACAAAATCATACACACTTAAATTACGCTATTATTAGCCAAACCCCTTTATAAAAAAAAGTGTAGTATAGCTATAATCAACCTACCAGCGTGAACTTCTCAGTATGCTCCGCCTCTCTCCATTTGTCTTTTCTTACATGCGTTGTACGGTCAAACTGCATTTCAAAACAGAAAGAGTAGAGATATGTTGATTAGGGGGCGCCTTTGTTTTACTCTAAAACCTCCAGCTTAATTAACACCCTTCACTTCTTGTGCTACCATCATTAAAAGAATACCTTCACAAAATGATCCATGTTACTCTTAAACCTTGAATTTCCCTTCCTTGTATTAACAAAAAATTAGGAAACAGGAAGATACCTTAAGGTGCAACCACCCGATCCAGCGTCACCTCGAGTGTGTAGCATCTTTTCTTGCTATATCCTCTTTGATATCTAATACAAAACGAACAATACAAGACATCTTTTATGACATTTTTACTAAAAAGCATGCACATCAAATGTCAATGCATGCAGAGATATTTGATTCCTAAAATATTAATTAAATGTAACCTTCAGAGAAAAGTATAATGAACCCACGATCAGCAATTGAGATTTGTAGCAAATCTCTAATCCTATCAACTGACAAAGGCCACCAGCATCGAAGTACAGAACTAATTATAATCATTCTATCTAATGCAGGGTTTATTTGGTTTTGGATTCTATCATGACCTTATTGGTCTAACATTGAAAGCAAAAAGGGGACAACTAACCAACTCCTGAAGCTAAAAAGGAAAGCACACTACCGACACTCGTGTTAAACTTCCTAAATAACGTTTCATATATTTGTGCTCATAATAGATATCATGTCATTACCTTATGCATTTTGAGATATCAAATGTCAAAATACCTATATGTACATCACCCGACCACTGAAAAAAAATTCACCTGCAGACTTCTTTTCACTTTGTTTTACCGACTAGCCAGCTAACTGGTGGAACACCAAAAGTATTACCATTGGTTACATGAAACTGAGCTTTCCAAGACGCCCGCAGAGTATTACCATTTTCCTTATGTTTCATAACTTAGCTTTCTTTGACAAATTTAGGGAGCCTGACACCCTTTTTTAAACTCAACAAATATACGGGCTCATCAATCTCGGAAAGCTCATTGGGGAATATACGGGCTCCTTATCCATTCCGCCTTTTGCAAAATGAAACAGAATCCAAAATTGTTGATCTTCTGGCCCTGATAGAAGATGCAACAAGAAGCACTGTCACATGCCCTTCAAAAGCAAGTGGTGAAGAGATATGTACAAAGACAATAGCAAGTTATGTTGAGGTTGGTGAAGAACTAAAGCGAAAAAAACATCTGCATTTTCTCAAGTTGGTGTTCCTTCCCTATATACAAGGCTGATTTTAATTGGGGTAGGCCCGACTGGGCAAGTGGAGCTGGGAGTATAACTGAGATGGTATATTTAATGGATGACAAACATGGGTGAGTTTAAAGGAGAATAATATGAGGTTGTTTGAACAAGATCAGGATATTGCAGCCTTCACCACATAAGTGCTTTTATTCACAAAAAGTTGTAAATATATATCCATATGAAAAAAAAAAATTAAATGTTTGGCAAAGTTATAGCAGCTTCTCTTATTCATACAAATTATGTTCTGAGAATATATATTAATAATGTCCACTTGCTGCAAAGTTATTCAACTCTAGCTAACACAAACAAACTTCAACAATCAGAGCGCACCTCATGAATTCGACAAATTTTCCTGTTAGTACGTGGTGTGATATCTGGCCTTTGTAACAAGATACTACATGAGATCAACTATTAGAGTCCAAGGCATAAATTAGCCCTGGGATAGAAAATAGTGGGCATTATGTGACAGAGTAATGCTACTCTAAAAACTTCAATTGGAAAATGCAGGGCACGTTATACAGGGGTGAAGTTTGGTTGTTGATCAAAGGCTCAAAGCAACATAGAATGTATGCCCAAATGGGCCAGGCGGTCAACCCAACATATGAAGGTAATAATCATATATACGTATATCGCTAACTGAAAAGTCGTAATAATCATATAGCATATCAACTTCTTAAAAAAAAACATCCAAAAATCCCCTCAAACAACTGATTATATCACACAAGAACTTGGAACAGTTCGGGTACATCTTTTATTAATAAGGCTCACTGTCACCAATTTTAAAACCAACATTTATTATATATTTATTAACCCGACCATCATATGGACGTAAAACCTATGTAGATAAAGCAACTGCTAAAAAGCCAACAACTAGAGTTACAACTGTTACTTCATTCATGACTACTTCATTAGGTGAAGGAGCAGGCGCATATCCATCAAAAGGAGGAAACGCAAATGATGCAGTCGCTGGTGAAGGAGGAGTTCCAATAAGTTCCGGCGACGAAGGTGAAGAAGGTGGCTCAACAAGTGGTAGCGGAGAAAAAGAGGATGGAGATGGAGTTGGAGACGGTGTCACTTCTGGTGTTGGTGCCAGAGATTTAGACGCTGCTGTGGATACAATGACGAGTGCGAGTGCTAAGATTGTGACAATGAAAGAAGCCATCGTTTACTAGTAGAATGAAAGTATTGTTTTTGATGATGAGAATGAGGGTTTTGTGAGGGTTTATATAGAGGATATTCAAAGGAAGTGTAAAGTCATTGATGACCGTTACAGTTGAATATATTAACGGTGATCATGATGTGGTATAGCAAAGGGTCTTGGTTAAATAAATGATGGATAAATGAGTGAAAGTGCTTACTTATTGAATGTCTTAATTGAAAGTTAAAATGATAAATTTTGTACATTTGGTTTTATGTTAGCTATGCAATACGACTACTACATTACCTTATGATCCAAAAAACGCTTGTGATCTCACCTCTCTTACCTCTAGTATAGTAGTATGTTGCTAGAGTTTTTAATGGATCATATTGGCGCTCAAAAACACACTTTCCATAAGTGTAGCTTATATATAAATTTGACATAATCAAAGTAGTAATCGCTTAGGATAAGTATTTTTGCGATGCAAAGCGACGGTATACAATGACAAATAATTATACTTGCAATATCGTGATTGTGGTTTGACCCTTGATGCAAAACGTGTGTTTTATTAAAATTAATATAGTGTGTGTTTTTAAAAAATTGTCAAGTTTAGAAATGATATAGCTTAAGGTGTATTAATTAAGGGGCACTTAAAGGTAATTTAGGTAAACTACATTAATTTAACTTTTCAAGATTCAATATTTGAAGAATGAGCATTCAATGTTTATAAGTAGTACTAGGCGAGTATCCATGCTTAGCAACGGAAATTCTTAACGGCAGGCAATTAACGATATGCGATATTGTGACAAGTGTTTCGTATAACGTTCAAAATAGAACGTGAAAATATCAAAATGTAATTGCCAACGGTTGTAACATGCGATAATTTAACTCAAGCAAAAATTCTTAACATGTATCAAACAACGTATAAAAACATTTAATGAAACTAAAAATAAAACATTACATCAATCATGAGATAATAACAAACAATGCACGTTACTCGTCGCGTAAAACTTCTTGGTACATGACATTTGAGCGTTGATGGCGAAGGAAGGAAATATTTTATTGATCAATGCATCCTTTGAGGTAGCCTCGTCAGTGTATGGAATGGTCATGTCATCAGGTATGCGTACATAGTTTTCATCGATGGCCTCTTCAACTCCGCCACCGACTTGTAATAGGAAGTTTGAAAACCAAAGGTCAGTCCGTGCCCTCATGATTCTATTGAAACCATGAGATTGATGGAGAATATATTATACGGACACCTCAAATGGATACAATTGAGTTGTAAAATCACGGATAAAAAGTTCGAACAAATAAATTCGATCCGGGTAGAGATATCTGGAAAATGATATGTGCCCATTCTGACCCATATGTTGACTCATTAGCATGGTTTTGCATATTTAATAGAATTAACTTAAGACATGAATTGTGAGTAATATGATATTTGAACTTTCTTCCTAAGTCTTTCGAGATCAAAAGTTAAACTATGTAAAAGACTAATTACTCTATCTATAGGTTACTTTACACTATGAATCATACTACATAGTTCATCCGGATATAAAGGTATACCACCCTATTCTACATGATAAGAGCAAACATGTGGCCCTCCAACAATCAGCTATTCATAAGACATCAATTATAAAAGCTGAAAATATATAAATTAACATATTGATGCAAATGTGTGACAAAAATATAAGACATGTTATAAGAACATAGAATTTGTAAAAAAGATAACAATAGTTCCAGCTATGTCACATGACAACAAAAAATAAAAAATGGTTCACAATAAATTATAACAATATATGACTATGATGAATTACAAAAACTTGCTTGTAAGCACTTCAATAATTTTTCATTAGTCGTTCTTTACAATGAACAATCCGTTTCATACCATCATTTTTTTCCATGGCCCTTCGCAATGCTGCACAAACACCTATAGAAATGAACTAAATCTCTATAAAGATAATAGAAGGCCCTCTTACAAAAAAACAAAAAAGGAAAAGGAGACATATTCAGCAAAGTTAGAGAAACCAACCATGTCGTAAAACTCATTGACACCGTTGAAATTCACGGGATAAAAATTGAAATAGTGAAATCTATAGTTTTTACTGACCCGTGAAAATCACGGGATTAAAAGTTAAACGATTACATCGATGGATATGAAAACTAAAAATGGGAAAAACATATTGTCTAATATGAAAAGTTATAAAGACTTGAAGACAAAATAAGCAATCTTATGTCAGTGACAGGGAAATTTCACAGACCCAACAGTCTAACGCTTCATGTGTCATACATAGAGGTCGTAAAATAGGAAGTCAGGCCTGTTGTCTAACGGGTTATTATCAAACCTTTTAAGCACAAATATACAATTATCAACCCTTTTAAGCACAAATAGACCACAAGACTAATATGTGTAGATTTAAAAAAACAGTTTAAGCAGCACATTCATAATTATAGTAACATTCTGAATATATTATTGCAACCAATGTCCAAGAAAAAAACATAAATAAAACGCAATTCAGTCAAATACTACACTATTGCACACTAACAGCTTTAATTGGAATAATTACCTACAGCTCAAGTTACGACACCAAAACAGGAACCTTATAAAACATGGACTTCAGTCGTTCCTTTATAATTGCATTATATAATATCTTGTTCTAAGTTCTAACCGAAATTTTTTCCAACCTTTACCCAATGTACCGACCCCGATCATTTCTTATTACCCTACGGCACAAAAGAGTAATGATTGAATGTTAATGCACATGCCACATGGTTGGCCTTGATTTAGGCATATGCTCACTATCTAAATAAGGCTCGAAGTTTGCTTCAACAACAAAGTAGCAAATGTGTAGTTACAGTAATCTAAATTATTTATAAAAAATCAAGATTATATAACATGTAACACTTACATTAGTTGTTTCCTTCAACAAACAGTCACAAAGATGAATAAGCATTGGTTTGTCATCTTTGACCATAACAAAAAGATATACATATATACTAATTAATGTCTAGTTCATGTAGATGAGAAAAAAAATAATATACAAATGTCAAAACGAGTGGATTTACTATTGTTCTCGTGTTGTGGCTAGAGAATTGGAAAGATACATGGATCATCAAAACTACTTAAGCTAATCCATTTCATATACACTTCAACATTCAAAAGGATCATGAAAACTTTTTAAATACATACCTTTATTTGACGAACAAGTTCATCTTCAATGTTCTTCGCCTTTTCCGATAAGATAGCAAAAACCATAGAAATTGTTATAAATACTAAACTAAGTTTCAAATATCGTAAACGAAAATAAGATAACAATAAGATTTTAGAATCACTCATATCCGTCATCTCTTCTTTGATGTCAACATGTCTTAAGAAACTGACAAACAAAACACACGATCCGATCAAAGAATTATGATAATGGTATTATATCAAACACATGATGTGCATTAACAAACTACCATAGGACTTGTTGTTATTCTTCGTTAAAAATTTCCAACCAATCTTAAGAATTAAGGATGAATAACATATCATATGAATAAGACAATTAAATAACCAAGACACACAAATCAGCACAACACAAAAACAAATAAAATTGAAATCATATCATTATACAAACATAAAAACAAATTAAAGATTTTTATACCTTGAACAAACAGATTGATTAGATTAATTTAAACCTTCGCAACATAAAATCATATCATAATACACACATAAAAACAAATTAAAAACGATTAATTTTTACCTTCCAAATTAATGTTCTTCTTCAAGACTTTCATAAATCTTCAAAACTCATAACCTGAAAGAAAAAAAACAGAAAAAATCATTACCACTACAACATTTGCTATATTCCCCAGCGACAAATCCGGGGTATCCCGGGCGACTTGTCGCTGGGGATACCTTTTGATTCGTCAAATAGTATATATAAAATACTACTAGGCAAATCCAAACTCTTCACCCTTGACAAAGGGAAAAAGTCAAGACCTACTTAGAAATAAAATACATAAGAGAGAATCAATGATAAAAATTCCATTCAAAGTTCTCATTAAATAGGATGGGTTTTAATTTTGATTTGATGTAAAACCGATTTGTTACTAGTTAACTTTATATGATGAAGATTACCTAAATTCTTTGTTTTAACATTTTTCGTGTTTTTAATATTTCACAAAAGTTTTTAAATCGTATTATTTAGATAGTTTTGAATAGATAGTGAAGGTACTAACCATATGGCTGGAAATACTACACCCTTCAAAAAAAAACCATACAAGACAGTTTTTGGATTTGGTAATAAATGGTGCTCTTGGCATTAAAGCTTGTCATCATTCTTCCGTGAGCTTCTATTCTTATTAATGGTTTTAGCCCTACTGTCTGAGTTTTTCCAATTATGCAGTGGTCTTAGGCAAGGAGATACCATCTATCTCCTTTCTTTTTCTTGGTTATGGAAGGTCTCCATAAGGCTTTTGATGGAAGCAGTGGAAATGGTTGGATTTCTGGTCGTTAATATCGTAAGGAATTCTTCTATCAATGGTTTCACATCTGTTTTCTATGCAAATGATATGATCATTCTACGGATTTGGATTGCCTTTAAAGACATGGATTTATACCATTCGTATTCTCCATGTTTTCTATCTATGCCTCCGGGTCTCAAGTTTTATATTCACATGTCTAATATTTTGGTATTGGGGTTAATAAAGATGTAGTTTAAGTGTATGGCTAGCAATGCTGTGGTTGGTAGTGAAGGTGATATCCCTTTCAATTACCTTGGTCTCCCCATTGGTTCCAATATGAAGTCTATTGCTAGCTGGTTGACGCTTCTTGTTGATGTTTTTTTCCATATGAGCTTTACCTCTTGTAGAAAGATAATATTCTGTCGAGTGGGCGCGTTGACTCTTATCAAGTTTCGTGCTTGGTAGTCTTGGTATCTACTATCTATCGATTTTCAGAGCAGCCCGAATCGTCATTCAAGACCTGGAAAGAATTCGGGCTATATATTTTTTTTGGGGTGGTAATAAAGATAAAAAGTCAAATGGCTTGGGTCATAATGGCCAATTTTTCTTAATCTTTGAAAGGAGGGTTAAACCATTGGCAGTCTTAAAGCATTCAACCTTGCTCTTCTTCAATAATGGCGTTGAGGTTGCTTTCTTCCCCAAATCGCCCTTTGGTTCAGGTCTATCTAAGCTATATCATGGTCAAGAAGGAGGTTTTCGATACAAATGGTTGTTAGCTTCAAAGGGGCATTTGTGGGCTAAACATTTGTTGGAACTCCTCTAATTTTCTGCCACTCGCAAAAGGTATTATATTATCTAACATTTTTCGTTTTAAAGAGGTTGTGCTCCCGTATTCGATTTTGGGAAAGATATTTGGGGTAGGCGGTTCCTGCTTTTTACAAGGTGTACAAATCGGCTCTTTTCATCTTGATCAAGACAATGAATTGTCTTTTCATTGACCCGTATTAATATTGGAGCTAAATAGTCTGGATTGGTCTTCGGACCAATCTTGGTGTTAGAAAATCTTGCCTTTTTTAATGTGGACATGCTAAATGAGATTCGGTCAACTAAATATTGAAGTTTAATGAAGTGATTTTTTTTTTACTTGTACTTGGAGTTCTTGGTCTAATGGTTACCTTTATTACGGTTAAGGATGCTCGTTATAGGATTGACCAAAATATCCTTCCCACTCTTGCTCATGCTACTACTTGGGATAAATCTATCCCCCGGAAGGTCAATGTGTTTATGTGGAGGCTTTTCTTGGACCGACTCCCTCATAGATTGAATCTCTCTTCGCGTGGTAGTTCTGCATCATTGTCATATGAGGATGTGATTCAAGTGACTCGCATAGTCATATGCAACTTCCACCACGTATGCGACATTGCTACCGATATGTGGAAGCTCGTTTTTAGATGGTGTGATATTCCTCTTTTTCAAGCTTCTTCTTGGGATTCTTTCAATGATTGGATCATCTCTTGGCATGCTTCTAAAGAGAAAAAACACAGGTTCTATGTTATTACTACTTCGGTTCTTTGGTGGCTTTGGAGATACCGAAATAGCGTCACGTTTAGCTCTCAACCGTTGAGGAAAAGTGATCTATTCGATAATGTTCGTTTCTCTTTATTTTCGTGGCTTCACAATAGGGACCATATGAAGTTATCTTGGAATGACTGGCTTATGTATCCTCTTTCGATCACGCGTAATGGCAATGGTTAGAGCTGCTTTTGGTTTTTTCCTGAAGCTGGCGTTCAAGTTCGCTGGGTTGGCGTACCTGTACGCCAAGGTTTTTTCGTTTGGCATCTTCGTCGGTTTTGAGGATGGTTCTTCTTTTCATCCTTCTCTCGGGACTTGTTTGGGGTTTCATCAAAATCCATCCCGAAGTGAAAACCGGTGGCTCGGCCTCCGGGATGGGGGGTTTTTCTTTTGCCGAAGTGAAAACCGATCCGTCGGCCTTCGTGTCAAAAGTTTTTTCATCCCTTTTGATTCCCTCGCAGTTAAAGTCTCGGGATTTTACCATTTTTTGATGTTATGTATTTCTCTTTGTTGACTCTATTGTACTTTAAGTTTCTAGCGTCTTGCTAGTCTCTTTTTTTTATATATTCCATCTTTGCCGTTCAAAAAAAAAAGGTCATCTAAAACTCTTAATATCTTTATTTTTATGATTTTATGTACATATAATGTTTATATGGCTCATCACCATTTAGGATACTTTTAAACTTGTAAAAATGGATTTTACTTGTGATCATGATTTTATATATTTTTATATATGTTATATGGTTGGTAATATCACCATTTCCTTATGAAATATATCTAAGTATCTAAGAATATCTGGATGGGAACTTTCTTGGGAAGATATAAAGTCAAATAAAATACCATAGTTGATATAAATGTATAAACAATTGTCAAGAATGTTCCCTAAAGTAGTATTGGACACATTCCAAATATAAACAAATTTAATGTAAGTGTATTCACAGTTAATTTCTTGACACGTCCACATTAGCCTACAGGTATCCACCTCAATCTTAGCCTATAAAAGAGAATGTTAAAGGAGTAAATGCCAACTCTTTCGATCAATGTAATATACAATCAAGATGTTGGGCCAGTTGAGTGCCCAATTGTCTCTGCTTAGATTTAAACAGAAATGAGGCTAAGTGTTGAAGAATCGTTGATAAGATATCAACTAGTGATTGAAAAACTCATTAAAGCACAACTTCAACGAGCAACCTCAGACGTATTCAAGTCAAAGACATCGTCAAGGAATTAGAAGATTACTTGAAGACATACTCATCAGTTGGGATTGATACCAGCTGGTATGTAGATGGAATACGCTAGAGGTTTGAAGAGATTCAGGGGTAGCAATACCCTGATGATCTTGTTACTCTTTGAGATAAACAAACTGAGCATAGCTTTTATCTCTAAGTGAGTTTAGGCGGGATATTTTGATAAAGATATTGGACAGGAGAAAGAGTATTTTGAATTAAAGTCTATCCTTAGTACGAGTTGAGTGAAAAGATATGACAGGTTGAAGAACTGTCACAAAAGTATTAGACATGGCGATGATGGTTTCCAAGAATGGGTGTGCATTAAATGCAAATGTACTTCACCACTGGATTCTTGACAAGTCCCAACTACCCCCACTAAGGGATCAACCTCGTATCACTATAATAGAGGGTGTTTTTTGTAGTAAATGTTATCGCTTATATTCTTTTCGTTATTATAATTGCATTTACTCTTTTGTCGAACTTACAAGATAGTCAGCTGATCCTATCAGTAGGTCTATATAAGTTCGCTTGTAAACTTGATACTCTATCAAGTTTACTTGTTTAAAGAGTAATTTTCCATTGTCGTTGAACAAGTGTGATCCATAACACTTTGTAATACTTTGATCCATATCAATAAAGCATTACACGATTGAAAAGTTATATCTTGTGTTGCATGTTTACTTAAGTGTTCTTATATTTCCATATAGACGTGTTAATTGAGACTTTCAATTGGTATTAGAGCACTTTGATTTATAAAACCATTTTATAAACCGTTCAAGTTTTTAAAATTAAGATCCAATCATGTCTGGACTAATCCTGCAAGTAGTGAAAATTCTTCTTAAACTAACACCACTAACAACAATGTTACAAATAATGTAACCCAAACTTCTTTATTCTAGGGGAGGTTCTCATGTCACAAATGTACCATAATTTGATGTAGAATATTTTTTTCAGTTGGAAATATAAGTTCTTGGTTTATCTTGATGGACTTGAACATTATCTTCCTAAAATACTAGAAAATGGACCATATGTTCCTAAATCTCATGCATCCACTCCTTAATTTTTTTTGTTTAAACCTCAAAAGCAGTGGTCACTTGAGGACAGAAAACTCATGAATCAAGATAAGAGACTAAAAAGTATCATTTTTCTATGCCTACCTATGACTTAATGAAGTCTGTCATTCAACATGTCCACTGTTAAATCCCCTGTTGAATGACATTATTTTAAAGACATGATGGTCCCTCTAAAAAAGAGATACAAGATTGAAACCTTAGACTAAATCAATGCTTGTAAAGCTCTTGAAGGTGAAAGATGCAACAGACTAACTAGGCTAAAATCTTGTTTAAGGACCATGAAACCAAAGTATGTTAAAATTCCTCATGCTCGAGGTAAATGCCATGTTTATATGAAACAGCTTACCAAGAAAATGTGTTTTAGGCATGAATCAGACTCACAAGCCTATAATTCTATTCATAATATGAGAGCTTGGCTACTTTTATTGCAAGACTACTAACTATGGAGTAAAGCTTGATTGAATCAAATCTATGGAGTCTGAGACTAATAGTTTACCATTCAAGGTTCTGATCAAAGCTTTGATTTTCTAAACACATTTATTTAGGAAGGTGACTCAGATGTTGAAGAAGACACAGGAACAGTAAACACCAAATTTTTGGCTGATCTTTAGTTAAAATTTCATGATTGAGCATTCTTGCAAATTAAAAGAGATTATATAAAAGATCAAAGAGGGTTGTGCATGCTAGGAAACCCATGGACAAATTCAATGAAACATGCTTTGCTTGTGGCAAACAAGAGCATTTTCAAAAAGATTGTCCAACTAACAAAACATCATCACCATCATATCCTTCATCAAACAAAATTCATAACAAATCCAAGTTTCACACAAATTCCATATCTTTTTCACACCAGCATATCAAAACTGCTAATAATGGTCAAAAGGACTACTTTCTCGTCCCAAATATTGTCCTCTATTCTATTTTGGGTTTGTACTAATTTTAATTGTCCAATTTCAAAAATAGATAGGGATTTTAGTTCGAGTTTACCTATTTACCCTCACTTGAGGTTATTATTACAAACATTAAAGAAGTTTTAAATTAAATAGTTAAGGGTAAAACTGTCGTTCTACAAAAAGTAAGAAAGATAAAGCTGTAATGATAATGTTTTTCTTAAACTATGTAGTTTTTGTCTGTGGATAATAATTTTGGGACGGATGTAGTATAAGGTTAAATACAAGGCTCTTAAAGCTGAGTTAGCCTTACTTACTCAAAAGATTGAGGATGTGTCAAAACAAAAGAGTGAAAAGGGTTGGTCGCTGAGTTATTTGACTAGGATGAAGAATCTATATTTTCACAGGATGTGGGCATTACAACGGTTAGAGCATTTATGGCTATTACTGAGGATGAACCAGCTATGAGAAAGACTGATGCTAGATCAGGCCAGTGGGTCGGAATCACCATAAAAAAGGTACAAAGACTTATTACTATGAATAATGGTGATAAAAGAAAACATGATTTAGATTATACCCAAATAGACCTCCACTATATGGAAGATAGAGGAAAAACTTGCTCAACAAGTTTTAACTCTCTTAAACAAGGTCGTCCTCATGCATATATGAATCTCATTGACCTTAAATAATACCAAGTCCAAAATCATACCTTCAGCATAAAGTCATCCAAATTAAATCTGGATAATCAAACACTAAAGGCCATGAATGATACTGAACTCTCTCACTTAAAGAAAGTCATTGAAAAATGAAACTTAAGTAAAGTCACCTTAGCACCAACTCTCACTAGCTAAAAATTCCTGGAACATTGTTCAGCTCTATGTGGAAGAGGCCCAAATGAAAAGACTCAACATCTTCCAAAGATGTTTTGTTCATTAAGGCTGAAGATTCTCTCACTGAGAACTCGCCTGAATGCGCCTCTGAAGATGAGTCTGTGAATGACAATCAAGAACCCTTACCTGTCTTACCTAAACTTTCATGGGCTAAGCCCATTGGCACATCAAAAGGTGTTTCCTCCACCATTGACTTGACTCAGACCTCCACAGTCGCTGAAAAGACTAAACATGTCACTAAGAAAGAATCTCAACTCAAGGCAATCAGAAAAGGCTCAGCCTTAAAAACACATTGTCCATGACCAAGTCTTGAAATTAAATTGTATCATCACTAATGACACTTCTTCTTAACTTAATGAAAGTATTAAAAGGACTTAAAGAACAGATAATTCCTTCATCTGATAACTCACCATTTATCTCAAACAAGGAGTTCTAAGTCTGGAAGGAACAAACAAAAGGCTAAATTTAGCCCTTGCTAGCACTGTGGTTTCAAAAATCACCTCTTAGAGGACTGTTACAATAAACCTCAGTGTTTGTAGACTAGAAGGGGGGGGGGGGGGGGTTGAATAGTTTTACCGGTCAATTAGCGTTTTAAAAGTTTGTTTATGAAATAGTTTAATTCGAGATGTATGTCAATCAACCAACAATATGAATCACAATAAACTATCTAATAATTCAGTAAAAAGTAAAGAGTAAAGAAAGAAGCGATCAAAAACAAGACACGAAGGATTTATAGTGGTTCGGCAACGAAGCACCTCTTTGTTCCTACTCCACTCCCTAAGTACTCCACTTGAGATTTCACTATGTCAACAAGCTCCCTTTAGGTGGAGAAAATCGTTTACACGTCGCTTACTTTCTTTTAAGACAACTAAGCTATATGTCGAGTCCTAATCTTCGCTGAGAAACCAATCTAAACTTCACTAATGTCTTCAAAAGACTCAAAAGATCTAAAACTCTTGGATTGACACACAATCCAAATCACACCCAATATAAATCTACTCAATTGGATCTACACTTGATCCAATTAATTCCAACAACACAAATTAATCTAATGAATGTTTGTGTTCTTGAAGAAGAGAAGAGAGAAAGATCACTTGATAATAATTCGTATGTAGAAGAATACGATTGTTCTTCTCTTGCACTTGATTAGAAGGTGAAGAAAGGAGGAAGAAAGAATTTAATCACTTGAAACAACATCAATGTATGTTAGTGATCAAGGCATGTGTTTTAAAAAGAAAGGAAGAAGAGAGAAAATAGATTGATAGATTATTTGGCAGAGGAAGTCTGATTTTGCTATTGTGGTCTTTGAGATTTCCCCTTGTATTATAGTCGGACAAAAAAATAGACGTTGCTAATGGTGGCGGTCCGGCGGCCCCTCCCCTTATTTATTAAGGGGGCCGCCGCACCTATAGGGGGCCGCCACTAGACTCCGCTCCCTTTTTTGTCCTTTTGTGGTGAAGGTTGTATCTGTTATGGAACTGTTCTATTTTGGGGGGGGGGGGGGGGGGGGAATTTGAAATTCAAATTTTATGTTTTTAATAAAACATTTATTTTAATTAATAAATATTTGTTTTTTTATTTTTATAAAAAACATTTTTTGTGGAAGTATAAGATTTAAGAAAAAAAGTTATTTTTTGATCACTAATCATGTTTATTGATTGTTTATCCTTACCTTAGTGATTAATCATAGAAATAGAATTTATGATTATTAATTTTTAAACGTTTTATTTTAGTAAACATTTTCACATTTTGCTATTATCAAAAACATTGAGAGGTCAAAAATATAATAACGTTTTTGGACATTATTTGTATTAAACAATTCCCTGTTTTGATGATGACAAAATATCAAGCTATTTAGTATAAATTTAAAAGTTTATGGATTATTAATGAGTTTAATTTACTTCTCACACTTTTTGTCGATCCAAAATGGTTTGATTCGTTCGAGTTGAGTAGAGGAGAAGAAGTCGACGATTTATAGATCCCCCTTGATGTAGCTCCCCTTTATCGGGGCTCCAAAGGGATCGATCTTACGATAATTGTTTGCTACAAAACAGTATAGAGGTACAAGAGCAAAAAACCCTGGCATGACAAATATCTAAAGGATTCAACCACACATTTTGAAGCTAAATAAAGTTTTCATTGAAATCCATAAATAAACCATATATAGTCACAAAGGACAATATATGGAATTACAAGCATTACATCATCAAACTTAAGACATAACATATTAAGTCATCTAATGAGAGTAGATAGTAGATGATTCTTGACTTCAAAAGATGATATTTCAAGGAGAGTTGGTAGTGATGGATGAGGGAAAAAGAGTTGAGGGTCCAATTATGAGAGATTTAATTCGGTTAAGGTCATTTTTAAAGTATTGATTACTTTTCTGACGTACCCAAGCAACAATGAACAAAGGCCGAGTGAAAGTTGATTGACTTGGTCAAGGAAAGGTGTTGAGGGTGATGTGTGGACGGCTGTAGAAGAAAGGTGTTTGGACAACGTTAATCGTATTGCATGTTGGATATTGATATCAAGAAGATTTAAAAGGTGTAGAAGTTCATGCAAACGGTTTTCAGGAAGATTTAGAATAGAAGTATATGGGTGTAAGGAGAAGGATGTGAGATTTGGTGAGTTAAGAGAGGGTGGCATAGGAGTGTTATCAAGGATTTGAAGAGATTTTGGTTGAGATTTTATTTTACCCATAATATATATACTAATATAAACTTTAAGAGTAAATTAAGAAAATTACCAAGTTTACCCTTGTTAAAAATTCACTCTTAAAATATATAATATAATATATAATACGGTATATGAAAACGGGTAAGTATGATAACCCGGGTCGTTTCCCCTAGAACTAGTGAAATTGAAACCACGTTTTAATTAGGATTCTGATTTGAATGAGCAAAATGAAGATGATTTGATTATCTAACAGCAACAATTAAAATGGACGACTTAGTTTAAAATTAATTAAACAATTAAATAATAATGGGAAACAAATTAAAACACGACAACATAAAATGTAAACAAATGTAATCCCTAAAATGTAAAACTAAAATTATAAACTAAAAAAAAAGATGGACAAAAGAAAAATTTTAGGAAAAGCAAAAACATTTTTTTTTCGCTTTTTGGATTAATAGATATAATTTTTCTTAAGATTTAAATCTACTTAAAAAACTAAAAAATAATGAAATATTAAAATGAAATCCTAAAATTTTTATAAAAATTACACTAAATAAAGAAAGTGTGCAGAAATTTTATAAAATAAAAGCCCTAATTTTTACTTTTTGCTTAAAGTCTAATTAAACTAATTAAAACCTAACTCTAACTATTAATTAAAACTTAATAAACTAATTAAAAATAACTTAGGGAACCTATCTGTGAAAAAAAGATCTTAGGGACTAATGGCTAAAAATTTAACGGGCAAGGATTAACTGGGAGAAAAACAACTAAAACAGAAAAATTACAGGAAATGGTCCCTGTAGGGACTCTTACCCCCGACAACAAACTAAGTCCAATTATAAATCTTTATTATAAGTGCTTATCACTAAAAACTTAAAAGAGCAAAGTTGTAAAGAAAGCTAGGGAGAACAACTTTAACAAAAGCACTTTAGTCTGAAACTCAAAGATAAGCTCTAAAAGAACTTCCTCAATAAGCTGTTACAGAAACTAGGGGTTTGGGCTATGTTTTACCAAAACAGCTATAAAAGTAAAATTAAGCTTAAATGTGAAAAAGGAAAAGAGTTCTGGGAAGCTTATGAAATGCTTTATCTATGAATGCAAAGAAATCTAAGCTAGAAGTACTTTTAAACAACTAAAATTGAGCATGAACTAAGCAAACTCAGTAAATAAGCAAAATAGCACAAAATCCAAATGAGCTTAAAAGCTTAAAAAGGGGGGGACTAACTTGAATATAGAACTTTAGGAATATGACAACCACAAATCCCTAATCTCTTCTTATTAAACTACTTATAATAGTATCTAATTAAGCTATAAATCTAGGCACATAAGCTAATTACAAATTAAACCTTAATTCCTAAGTAATATTTTTGGCTTTTTAAACTTTTTGACAGCAAAATATAAGCTATGTAATTAAAGCTAGTAAATGAAATCTAAAACTTATTCTATATTAAGCTATAGCTAATCTTAGCCCTACTTGAATTTAGGATCCTAAATCCTATTCTTACTTAACTAAAAATTAAGCCAAAGGTGGCAGTACTAACTTTTTGAAAGCAGTACTAACTTTTTAGTTAGTACTGGTAGTGTAAAGTATCAGCAGTACTAACTTTTTGTTAGTACTGGTGCACTTTGGACAAATGTAAACAGGAGTGCAGGTTTCCTAGGGAAATCCTTGCACTAAGACACACTCGATTGAGTGTATAAAAATAGTTTAAGCAAGATCTAGCCTTGGATGCGCTTAGCTAGATCAACAATTGCAAAAGTTGAAAATCAAAGAAAGTTCCCTGGTGCAGATTCAACCCCCCATAATAAACATTAATAAACCATAAATTTTTCAATTTCACAATCTAACTTATAAAGCTCTTTGCCTAATGGATTTTAAATGAAATCTAAGCTGGACTTAAACATATTTCAAAAATTACTCTTGACTTTGGGAGGTCAAAATAGCTTAAAACCAAACACATTTAAGGACTAAGCCCATTTTATGATTAAGCTACTAAGTTTGAAATCTAATAAACAAGTGCTTAATACCAGACAATTAACAGATTAAAATTACTTTAATAAGCATGACTTAACATCTAAATAAGCAATAATCTAAGACTTAAGCTAATTTACTATATTTTTGGTTTTTTTAGAGGTTTTTAAGACAATAATATGAAAATCTATGATTTAAACTAAGAAAATTGAAAACAGATAAACAACTAAGATGATTTAGCTAGATAAAACTCAAATAAGCACTAATATGCAAAGAGAAGATAAGCAAATAAGCAGATCTTAAATATAGGAAGCAATGATTTCATTATTCTAAAGCTAGAATTAATGGAAACTGAAAGAGAAACTTAACAAACTCTCTCTAGCTAAAACAAAGAGGAATAATAATGGCCGCTACAAAAAAAAGCCCTCCTTAGTTATTAGATAGCTCGGAGTAAAGTCTTGGGATCTCTTCCAAGTTAAGATTCCCCCTTCTAAAAGCTCTGATCCAATAAGATCCATGATAGATTAACTGATTTATGGGGGGTTTTTTTTTAGGTAAGATTAATTTGAATTCAAATAAGCTCTATTTCAGGCTTATTGACTGAAGGGCTTTTAATGAGTTATTAGCTTTTTGAGACATTTTGGCATTATTAAGACGGCTTTTGAATAACAAGAAAAGCAGAGCTCTACAAATTGATTTAAACTAAATTATATTATAAAGTTATGATTACATTACTTGAAAAGGAGATTTGAAACTACAAAACATTTTATGGAAAATTACATTTAAGAAAATACGAAATTTAAGTAGACTAAAAATTACAAAAAAAACTAGATATTCGTGTGTGTGAGAGGTGATAAGGCTCTTATATATAGGCTGCCTTGGAGATTATAGCCTCTTGCCCTGCTCTCCAATCTTTCAATCTCAGCCAGTTATTTCTTCAATCATCCACGCATCAATTGTGGCCGTTTGATCAAGCTGTGGACACCTGAAGATTGCCAACGTGTCATTCCATTGATGTGACGTTTGTGCTTCTTTTGTGAGTGTTTTAGTGCAAAAACCCACATTCCATTGTGCTTTTACCATTGTTGACGTGGCTCCTCTTGAGTGAGAGCTAGTAAGACTCTTGATTTGACTTATTTGACCCTGCCATTGTACTTGAGCTTCCTTGAATTGACCAACGCACCCTTTAATTTGAGAAACCCCTTTGATTTGAGTAAAAGGTAACTTTGGGACAAAGGTTCTGGTGAACAGTAAATAGGATTGGAGCCCATTTTTCGACAGATAAAAATCTGTTGGATTTGGTGAATTTGCAAATATGGCCTTGAGTTTCTTTCTCCCGCTTTTCCTTAGTTATAATTGGCTTTCTGGATTTGCAAGATTGGCCCTTGTGTAGTTGTTAAAAGGACATGGGCTAGGGTTTTTTTTTGGGCCTTTTTTTTTTTTTCTGGGGGCTTCGGCTTTGTACTCATTCTGATTCTTTTTGAAATATTCTGATTCTCGTGTCCGTTCTTGTTTGCCTCTGTTTTGTACTGTTTTCTTGTGATTTCTGACTTATCCGTACCTGCACACACAAAACACAAATACAAGCATATTTTTGCCATTTTTGGTCTGTTTTGGGTTTAATTAGGTTATTTTAAGTACAAACGGATATGTGTATTCTACACTTATCAGAGATTGGTGGAGATGTAGATAGTGAGTGATTTGGAGATAAAGGAGGCGAGTATGGTAAGAAATGAGTGTGTCTCCAAGAATCAAGATTGATTTGTGAGACTTTTCACCATAGTTTCTACGAGAAGACATATTTGAGGTGATAAGAGTAGTGGAGAAGAGGGTAAATGTTTATATGACACCATTCACTATATATAGAGAGATAGAGTATATGGCAGCGATGTTATGCTAGTATTGAGGTTGTAGAAAGTGTTTTGATGATAATGAGAAATGACAGGAGCCTTTTATGATGTGGATTGGTCAAAGGTTCAGAAAATGAGAAAAGACAGCAAAGAAACATGTTTGCTGTAGGTGGTCCCTTAAAGTTAGGCGGTCCCATATCTATCAGGGGGCCGCCCAATCATTTATGGAGCCGTTTTCTGGGTTTCAAAAATGTTCATAAATTAGTCTTTTGTGTTGAAATTTTTTAACAGGGTTGGAAGGGAGGTAGTGATATCTCCATTTCATCAAGAATCATACCACTATAATCAAACTGACTATATAAAAAAGAGATCATGCAATAAGATCAAGTAGAATCATACAAGTAATTCAACTAAGTATCATATAGCAGGCAGGAGATCATGACATAGTTATATTATGAACTAACATAGGAAATAGTGGCAAATGTTAAGAGCATAATCATAATACATATGTTAAGTAATAATCAGATAAATCTTCAACTAGTATTTGACATCAACACTGAGTCTTTATCGGAGGATAGGATATGTAGACGATGGATTGAAGATGAGTGGGATGAACCCATGGTTTCATGGATCCCCAATATGTTTTGTATTTTGGATTACGGAGATGAGGGTTGGTGTTGATAATGTGTTTATATAGACGACTTAAAATGATTCTATATGGTATTGGAGAATTAGGTTGATATTTGAGACTTTTGATTCTTTTAATTAGAAAAGTATGCGAAATTTGAATGAGTGTAGTTAAGCCTTTTATTTGCAATACATCCTGTGACATAGATGAAGCAAGAAAAGAAAAGGGTGAGGTTTTTTGTGTTACCCAAAAGCATTTTCTTGAATGATTTCATTCCAAGATCTTAGTTCAACACGAAGTTCTTCTTTGAGAATTTTGTTTGGAAAGATGGTTTGTCCAGATATTGTTAGGGATTGAATTATTGCTTTTGGAGTTGGGATATTAGTTTTAAAGGGTGGGAAAGAGTTTAGATTCATTCTCAAAAGACGTCAAGGATGAGTCTTCGGACGTAGAAACATTGACCTTGAGATGGAATGGAGAAAATTAACGCGAAATGTTTCAAATGGTATCTAAAGACTCTTTCAATGCGAAATTTAAACATACGTGTTTTGATGTTTTTCATTGGATTATTTCCATGGATGAGACAAAATTCACAGTAGATCTAGGACAACATGACCTCAGGTAGCTTATATATTTTGGTGGTAATGATTTCAAACATTGTTTTTATTTTGTCGTATTTGGTTGATTCGGTTCAACACGACGACCTTGTGAATAGCTCTACATCTAGATTTTTGATGATGGGTTTCAATCAGTTTAGGTATGAAGGAATCATTTGTGACTATTGGAATGTATGATTTTCGTGTGGTGAAGTTCGGTCTTCTAATAAACTTATTTTACCTAAATTTATAGAAAGTCATTTTAGTAGGTTCCCATCCCAACACACTTATGTCTAGTGTGTGCTATATGTAACGAATGTGGTAGTAACAATTAACTAGACCTATACATAAATTCTTAAGAGTTAATTCAAACGCTCCTTAGTTTGATTTTGCTCAACCAAACAAGTCAAAAAATACATATGAATTATGTATCTCGAAATTTGTTGATGAGATCATTATGCATGTGTTTGAAAATGTTTTTGGGTTGTATTAACAATGCAAAACAATTTTATTGTGTTCCTAACGTGAGTGATTTGCAAAATGAAATTGGGGTTTTGGTTAAAAGAAATAATTTCGACTAAAAACCCTATCAATGTAGCAAATCTATAATCTACGGGAGCATTTTAGTTATACATTGTATCCTAGTAGGTTAGTTTAATTGAACAAATTTGAAATTAAAAATGAAAAAAATATCCAATTTCAAATTTTTGTGTGTTCATCATGAACCCTAGACTCAAAATGAAAGAAATGGTTGAAATGACTTACGATTGATGATCTTAGAGATGTTAGGAATGATTATTGATGTTGATTTGATCTTCAATTTAAGTTTTAATGGTCGATTTTGAGTTTTTGGTGGATTTGGAGTTGTGTTCGTCAATGGCCGCTGGTAAGGGGGTTATTCATGTTTGTTTTTGTTGTCTTTGTTTTGAAAATTTTGGGTTTCAGGTTACATATTCATTTTCTCTGATGGCGGTCCCATATCTCCTGGCGGTCCCTTATATATAAGGGGGCCGCCTATATGGGGGCCGCCCGCAGGCAGTGATTTCTGACTTTGTTTTGACAAAAATTTGACTAGGAGGAGTGACAATTTAACTTGCATTTCGTAATTTAAATGTGTTTAAAGTACTTCGGATGAAGTATTTAAGTTTTCACGACACGGAATGGAACACGGACTAGAATTGAGATAGAAGAAAGAGATGCGTACTCTTAATATGATTTATGAAAAGGTGTGTTCCATCATTCCTTAAACCAAGATAGTAGATAGTTCAACGATTCCACGTTTAAAAAAAAAAGGGGTTTAGTGAGAATGTCGGCAATGTTGTCGACGGACGGTACTTTTTCGATAAGATAAATGTCCTTTTTGGACATTATCGGACGGAAGTGGTGACGAATTTCGATGTGTTTGGTTCGAGAGTGTTGTTGCACCGGGTTTTTGCTAAGGTCAATCGCGCCTTTATTGTCGCACATGATGGGAACGTCATCGAGTCGTAAGTCGTAGTCGATGAGAGCTTGTTTCATCCATAGTGCTTGTTGACATGCCTTTACGGCGCTTACGTATTCGGCTTCGGTAGTGGATATAGCAAGAGCGGTTTGTTTCTCTCGTGAAACCAAGATGTCAAACAAAAAATCCCACGATTTGTACAAAATACCGCTAGTGCTCTTTTGGTCAACATAATCTCCCCGCCTCATGATCTAGAGTCAGGCATATTACTAGGTTTCTATGCGGATTCTCCTTTAGGGATACCTAATCCACAGTGTGTAGTGCCTTTTAATGTATCGGAAGGATACGTTTAACCGATTCTAGGTGAAGTGGTTTTGGAGCCTATGGATACGCGGGGCTCAAGGATTGACACTAAACATTGATATCGGGCCTACCTTGCATTTAGGTATAGTAAATCTACCTATCAAAAAATCACACAACTAATCAATACAAAGGTAAAGTCGTTTACATATACGCTGTCGAATAGAACAAAAAGACCCAATGAACAAAATTATCAACTATTAAAGTATTTGATCTTTTTTTTATAAATCTCACACATCTTTACATCTAAGAGAAAAAAACCCACATAGTGTTGATAACATACGACATCAAAAACCAAAAATATAGCAACCGCAAAAAGAGCCAGCCATTTTTCAAAAGAAACAATTCTTTATTCCTCCATTAACTTCACAACGCTTTTCTCAAATATTCTATCACCAACTCTTAATAATTCAATGCTAAACCTTATACTATATAAATCACCATATTTACTATTTCATTCCATCATCAACGTCTATCTCTATCTCTTTCAAATCTCATTTTCTAAAAATATACAATGGAAGGCGATTCAACTGCCATTAACATTACTGAAACATCAAAGGAAAGAAAGGGAAAAGCACCACTTTTGGCAACATATCCTGGTGCTTCAAGCAGCAGCGAACCAACAGTACAAGTGGTCCAACCAAAACACAAGGGAAACATGTCATGCCAGTTTGAATTATTTTGTAATTTTAATTTTTATCTAAAAAACATACAAAATCAGAAACATAAAAAGTGTCATTTAATTTAAAAATTAAAATAACTCAAGACATTATAAAAGAAAAAAATAGGCATGATTTAGATTATCAACTTCCATTATTGTTGCAGACTACAAAACAAAATTAGGCAAAACAATTTTCAATGATAAACCAACAAATTAGGCAAAACACGCATTCGATCCCAAATTAGGCAAAACAAAATAATCAACGATAAACCAACAAAAAGTACACCAATTTATTCACAGTTTCATACAATGGGTTACACACCCGCCCTGTGCTCATCTTGCCACCTGTACGGTAGCCCCAATATTTACAGATGCATTCATCAAACGAACGAAAGATTAAAAAAACATACCTTTTGTCTTCTTTTATTGCTTCTCTCTTCTTGAAACAGCAATGACAAGGGAATTACTGTGACGGGGCATTTTTTTGTATACATATGTAGATCGTTTCAAGAAACACAAGATTATGATTTGCTAATTTTTATTAAGAGAATCGAATCTTGTGAAGAACATAGAAAAGAATAGATCATGGTGAAAGGTTTTTAAATGATATGAGAGAGAAGGAAAAAAAAAGAGGCACGGAAATAGAAGATATGAGAATATTTTGCCCTAATTAATTGAATAGGTTATGAGACGGTTTTTAAAAACTATTAGTTTTGAATTTCCCTTTATACCCCTGTTTGATTTAAATATATTTACCTCTTTTTCTTTTTTTTCATCTTGCATTGATATGATGTACATCATGCATTATTATGAGTAAAAAGGCTAGTTCTGTAGGTTCTGTGTTGAAGAAACAAGATTTTGATTGCTAATTTTATTAGAGAACTCGAAATTCTTGTGTAGAAAGATAGATAAAGATTTAGATCATGAGGGTGAAAGGTATTGTAAGGATATAAGAGAAAAGTGAGAATCAATATAGCACAAAAATAGAAGATACGAGTATATGTTTTGCCTATGTAATTGAGAGGTTATGAGTCGGTTTTTAAAGAGTATTATGTGTTTGAATTTTCCCAATGTTATACCCCTGATTGATTTTTTTTAATATATTTACATTTTCTTTTCTTTTTTTTGATTATCTTGCATTGATATGATGTACATCACGCGAATTATTATGAGTGAATTGAGGCTAGTTCGTACAAAATATGTTTTCTGAATAGAAATGTCTGTTATAATTAATTAGTTTTACTGATATATATATTTAGTATATATTTTAATATTTATATATGTATATATATAGTTGGGAGACTTTTTCTTCATCGAACCATTCGTAGTGCGAGATCGGACAGACAGTCCACACAGAAAAAAAAGATACATGCGAGCTTTTAAAAATAAAAAAATAAATGAAAAACAAGTAAATAATCGTAAGAAACCCTCATTGGTTCATTCAGTATTATCATGAATGCTTTTTCCGCTTCTTTGTCACGCAAAAACCTTACACCGCGCATATTGTTGTTGGCGGCTTATAACGATACCATACATGCACACTTTCTCTAGAAATATTTTGTAATTGTTCTAAATTGTATCAAAGTATTTAGATCATCTAAGCTATGTTTTTTTAACATATATATTGTATTTTGAATCATTATTGTGACACAAACTTGAACTAATTAGATATAAGTAGGGTGCATGCATGTGTATGTTGGAGCAATTTATTGGAGTTCTATCAGCTCTTACTGATTAAGTAATGGTTCTGTGAAAAGAAAGGTCTATCCTATTTATATATTATATATATTATCTATGATATCCTAGTGAGTATTGATTTATCGAGTTGTAATATTATGAGTATATATGTGTGTGGTAGGTATCAAGAATAAGAAGAAGAAACTTAATAATCTGAGAATGCATAAGAAGAAACCACACCCACATATCTTTAGATATGCACCTATAAAAAATGGCTCTGCATCTACCGCTTAAATCTCTATCATTGTTTATAAATAGAGTGGGCTAGAAACTTCATTAGTTCTTTTCTCTATCTATACTTGTTAATTTTTCGGATCCCATACTGCTTTACTAACATAATATGTATATATAGTGGATATATATACTTATATATATTATGATGATAATATTATATATAGCTCAAGTCTGATTGTGGAGTTACTTGAGTTGTCCATTAGAGTTTAACTAGTTATATGAATGGTATTTTGTTATATACGTTGCCTAGTAATAAAATAAAATCACGAGGTCGATTATGGGTTTAAGTCATTAGGGTTACATTATGCATATGTACTCTATATATAATACAATAAAATCACGAGGAATTCTATCATCTTACACTACTAACCACACTCACTCAATCCATAATTAACCTAAGATTTCTTGCATCGTGAATGAAGAAGTGACTGTCTCAAGTGCGGCCACGTGTGAGTAAGCTCCCTCAGCGAGCATAACGCGTGAGGAGGTGTCTCCATCACGGATAGCCTAATGAGCATTGTATTGTTCATTTTATAGTAGATCTCATAGTCTTACATGCATGCACATGCTATGAATTACAGTGCAATTTGTTATAGCCAACATGAGATGGTTGGTGATTAAATTATATACCATTGTGGACTATTTATCCATAATTACAATTAGTGTGATTTAGAGACAGTAAGTGATTATATACTAATCTTTAATTCAAAGGAAAGAGGTAAGAAATTATACCATTTTTTTAATTGTTACGTACTTAACATCCACTAGTTTCAATATGATAAACTTTTCCCGGATCTTGTTCGTTGTTTAACAAGATTTTACCTTTTTGTGTGCAGTGAAGGAATTTTATTAATCTGAGATGATAGCATATTGTAAAGATTTAAATGTCCTAATAAGAGGTTTTAAATTTAAAATTTGGTTAGCTACAATGACACATGATGTAGAAGAGAATTTAATAAACCTTAATCCAAAAGTAGATAACGAGGATGGATCCTTTATGGACTAAAACATTGATAAGAGATAAATTCTAAAAACACCTAATGAAAGGATATTATAGAGTGCTTAAAACACACACTATAATAAATGTATACAACGAACACCTATGACCACATATCACTATTCAAAGAAATGCTTATCAGAAAGGAAAAGCTTTGCTCATCGACTATATAATCCTCGTTTTAAATATCATGTCGGTGTCACTTTCTCCTAAATAAATAAAAGAACAAAGCTTTAATAACGAATATTTTCCATCAAACAACATCATGTTTACACAACTGCAACCCAAAGACTAAAAGGGCACAACAAACTACCAAACAATGTGCGCATTAATCCATAAACTGAAATTACCACAAAAACAGACGGCAACAAGATAAGAAAATAGGCCGTTCAACCCAAATGCTTATTATAAAGGGAAATGTTTGCTCACCGAGAATGTAAGTATTATCTCAAGCATCCTCTCAGTGTCATTTTGAACTACATATATGAAAGACCAAATATTTAATGTTAGGAATCTAGAAAGTATCGGTCACTTCCAGTATTTTACTGTTTTAGCTCGTAGTGTAAACATGTAATAAGTAGTAAGCTAACCGGGTCAACATATGGACTATCCATATGTTGAGCGATCCATGTAAGGATATAAATACAATCTACACATGGAGAAGGTGTTGGACCTTCTCATAATTTACATGCTCTTATTTCTTTCTCTCTATAGAAAGTTCTCACCTACTTTCTCTCTCTAGATCATATAATTACATCTTGTTTGTGTGACTTAGATATCAGTTCTACAATTGGTATCAGTCGCCATGGGATGATATAGTGCGTTTGTGTGCGATTTCTCTTGTTAAAAATTCGGTTTTTAAGTGTTTTACGACTTTTCTATTCCAAAAATATAAGCTATAAGATTTTGTTGTTAAAACCATTCAAGTTATGTTTTTATGTTAGATATAGCCTAGGGATACTCAGTTTGGCAAAAAGAATCAAGAGAAAACGTTCAAACTTGTGTTTTTAGGTGATTTTTGAAGTAGTGTACGAACTGTTCTTACCCGCGGTTTAAGTTATTCGAGACCGCGGTTTACTGGTACAAAGTCCGTGGAATAAATCAAAGTGACAGCGGTTTAACTCTAAGTGCAAGCGGGTTATCCTTTATTGTTCCCGCGGTTTACAGGTTTGATACCCGTTGTTTATCATTAGATAATTCCGCAGTTTATAGGTTTATTGATCCCGCGGTTTAAAGGATAATTTGAACCCGCGGTTTACAACATTTTTCATATCGCGCGGTTTATTGGTTTGCATATCCCGTGGTTTACATTTAACAGGCTTTTTCATATCCCGCTGTTTAACAGGACCTTAAGTATCCCGCGATTTACAAGACATTTCAGAAACTTTGAAAAATCTCGCGGTTTAAATTGTTATCTTGCGGTTTAAGTTCTCTGATCTGCGATTTAAGTATTGGATTGGGATTTAAGGATGTAATTTCAAGGACTTTAACAATCATAAGAAAAACGCATAATCACCTTCAACAACAACACAATAATGCAATAACAACTAATCATAGAAGAATCCTTTTGGTATCATTTCACCTTTCAAGATGTTAACGATGGCAGAAAACTTGATTGCAGCAGGGGCTGACAACCTTCCTCCTATGCTCGAAAGGAGTCTTTACAACTCATGGCAAAGTCGTATAAAACTCTATATAGGAGGTAAGGAACACGGTAAAGAGCTTCTCGACTCAGTTCTCTATGGACTATAGGATTATGGAACAGTTGAAGAGAATGGTGTCACAAGAAAAAAAACTTATAAAGAACTTACTGACAAAGAGAAGCTTCGTGACGAATGTGATATTCGAGCTACTAATATTATTCTTCAGGGTTTACCATCGGATGTGTATAATCTTGTCAACCATTACACTATTGCTAAAATTTTTAGGATAGAGTCACGCTACTTATGGAAGGCACAAAACTATCATTGCAAGAACGTGAATGTATGTGGTACAATGAGTTTGACAAGTTTACTTCAAAGAAGGGTGAATTAATTCACGCGTGTAGAAACTAGAAGGGGGGGGGGGGTTGAATAGTTTTACCTGTTAATTAGCGTTTTAAAAGTTTGCTTATGAAATAGTTTGATTCGAGATGTATGTCAATCAACCAACAATATGAATCACAACTAAACTATCTAATAATGCAAGTAATAAGTAAAGAGATAAAGAAAGAAATGATCAAACCAAGACACCGAGATTTATAGTGGTTCGGCAACAAAGCACCTCTTCGTTCCTACTCTACTCCCCGAGCACTCCACTCGAGATTTCACTATGTCAATAAGCTCCCTTTAGGCGGAGAAAACCGTTTACACGCCGCTTACTTTCTTTTTCGACACTAAGCTAGATGTCGAGTCCTAATCTTAGCTAGAACCAATCTAAGACTACACTAAGTCTTCACACACTCACAAGATATACACCCTTGGATTGACACACAATCCAAATCACACCAATATACAATCTACACACTTGGATCTACACTTGATCCAATTAATACAACAACACAAAATAAATCTAATGAATGTTTGTGATCTTGAAGAAGAGAAGAGAGAAAATAGATCTGATTGAATTTTTGGCAAGAGGAAGTCTGATTTTGAAATGGGTGGCCCAGTATTTATAGGGGACAAAAAAGTAGCCATTGCTGGTGGCGGTCCCGACGGCCTCTTATATATAAGGGGGCCGCCACTAGACTCCGCTCTTTTTTTTTGTCCTTTTGTGGTGAAGGTTGTATCTGTTATGGAACCTTCCATTTTGGGGGGAAAATTTGAAATTCAAATTTTATGTTTTCTTTTAATGAATAAATAATTTGTTTTTATATTTTTATAAAAACATTTTTGTGGAAGTATAAGATTTAAGAAAAAA